>MU789242.1:5862-22443 GCA_026770625.1 Nicotiana glauca
TTTTTTTTTTGTATTTTTAATTTTTTAGTTTTTTTTAATTTTTCTGCACCACCACACCCCCCTCCCCTCGGAAAACCCCTCAATTATTATTTTTTACTTTTTTTTTATAATTTTAATTTTCTGTTTTATATTTTTTCATTTTTCTGCACCATCCACCCACCCCCACCCCACCCATAAAATATTTGTCAACTTGCATATTTTAAGGTAAAAAGTTTTTTTTATGCAAGATCAACATGGTTCTAAAACATGGGTCAAGTTGGGCGGGTTGGGTTATGACCCATTGTTTAGCCTATCTTGACCCAACCCATCTTAACCCAAATATACATTGGGCTGGGTTGGACAATGACCCATTTATTGACCTAACCCATCTTGACCCGCCCATTTTCCACCCCTAACTACAGTAAGCAGATTTTGATTTTTGGGTTCTTATGCAGCGCCTTAATTCTATTATTGGCTTTGCTGTCGAGAATGAAATAGAGAACAAAACCTTAAAAAAGATATCGTGTGGAACGCTCTATTTTTGGAGGTTGTCTAATGGTTAGAGTCATTTATCCAATCCCAATTTGTTTGGTTCTGGAATTTGTTGTTGTCTTTTAATGGTTTACAAAGCAGCAGGAGACTTCTCCATAGGATCCCATCTCGTTGCCTGTGCAATAGCTCACGGACTTTTTATCATTGAATGCAGAGTGGGTCAAGCATGAAACTTTCTAGTCTTAATGAATTACATTTTCGTGCTAGGAAGCTTCTTAATGTTGACAAGCTCCTCATTCCAATTCTTAGATTTTACTCGGCATGGCCAGTGGCGAACTTAACTTAAGAATTTCTTCGAGGGTGTTCAATTGAAAGAAGTGAAAAAAAAAATTCGACAAAAGGTGTTCAATATGTGTTATATCCTTTAAAATACAATATTTTACCTATATATATATTGTGTAATTTTTTAACGAAGAGCAGTGAACATGTGGCTTCGCCACTGAGAAACATAATATTTTACCTATATATATATTGTGTAATTTTTTAACGAAGAGCAGTGAACATGTGGCTTCGCCACTGAGCATGACTGACAGAAGAGCTTTTCTTCTCATTTTCTGTTTAAGGTTAGATCTATTCCCTGCTTGTTCTTTGGGTTAAGATATACTTGATCATCAATAAAAGAGCTCAAATTGGGGTCTCGGAAGGAGATAAGTGATTAGCCAAAAGAGAAGGAAAAAATAAAAAGGAACATATGTTAGTGGAAGATGAACAATATATAGTGGTAGCTTTTTGCAGCTTTTTCCATTACATAGGGGATATTGAAAAGGGAAGTGTAAAGGGGCAGTGCGGAACTTACCCTATTGTGGGAGTGTCAAACTCAATTAATTTCTTAGTCCCTCTAGTTAGGTGGGTGTTGGACTGGTTTTTCGACCAAATCCCCGAAAAAAATTGTACGTGCTGGTCTTCACACATGCAGCTCATGCCATTCAAGGTGGTCTGATATTCCTTCACAAATTATGTAGTGAAATTGAGACTGCTCAATCCAGGAAGCTAATTCTCATGTAAACAACACAGTTAGCTCTATTTATTATCAAAATTTTCTTTATTTCATTTTATATTTTATATAGGATCGCTCCCTTTTGGTATCATTAGGCTATAAGCCTTCTGTCTTGGTTAATACTAGTCCTATATTATGGTTGGTGTTTGAATTAACTGGTGTACAAAGAACAAGTTGTGATAACACGATAGGTCATTTTATGATTTAAAATCAAATTTGAGGCCTTTAAAACCTCATTATATTTCTCATCGATTTGCGTGCGCAGTCCAAGTATGCTTCCGGAAAGCTTTTGTGTTGAAAGTTGATAAAAATAGGGATTTTTGATTAAAAACTTCATTTGAGTTGACTTCGGTCAATATTTTTGGTAAACTGTCCTGGATTCATGTTTTGACCGTCCATGTGAGTCCGTATCGGAATCGGGTTCGGAGGTCCCTAGCCCGAGTTATGAATTTTTGTTAAAAATTAAAATCTTAAAAAATTATTAATTTTTAAGAAAAATATTGATGTTTGATATTGTTGGTATCGGGTCCGTATTTTAGTTCCGGAGCCTGATAGTGGTTCAATATTATATTAAAGATATATGTGTGAAATTTGGTGAGAAACGGAGTTGGTTTGACGTGATTCGGACGTCCGATTGTGCAAACAAAAATTTCAAAATGTTCTTGAGAATTTCATTTGATTTGGTGCTAAATTCCGAGTTCTAGGTGTTATTTTGGCGATTTGACCGCGTAAGCAAGTTGGTATGATATTTTAAGAATTGTGTGCTTGTTTGATTTGGAACCCCGAGGGCTCGGATGAGTTTCGAATAGGCCACAAAGTGAATTGAACTTAGGAATTCTTGCTGGTGTGCTACAGGTCTGCACACTTCGTAATTGCGAGGTTTGGTTCGCAAATGCGAGCCTCACAATTGCAAAGAACCCACCACATTTGTGATCAGTTGGGCTAGGGGGTGGACTTTGCATTTGCAAAGTATTGGTCGCATTTGCGAAGTATTGGTCGCATTTGCGAAGATAGCGGGGCTGGGGAACACTTCTCATTTGCGAAGGATTTCTCGCAATTGCGGGGTTCGCAATTTCGAACCCCTGGTCGCATTTGTGACATCTGCAGCTGTGTAAAACCTAACTTAGATGGGATTTTTGCTCATTTCTCAAAATTTTCAAAACAAGAAACCCTCTAGGCGATTTTCCAAAGATCATTTCTTCCCCAAATCATAGGTAAGTGATTCTTAACTAGTTTCTTTCAATCTTTCACTTTATTTTAAAAGATTTCAACGTAGAATATAAGGTTTTCATGGTGAAATTGAGGATTTTTGGGTAGAAATTAGGGATTTAAAAAATTGGGGATTTAGACCTCAAATTTATGTCGGATTCCAAAACCAATTACTTATTCGCGCTCAGGGGTGAATGGGTAATCGGGTTTTGGTATGAGTTTCAGGTTTGGACCAAGTGGCCCCGGTGTTGACTTTTTCAATAATGGCCTAAATTGAATTCTTATCGATCATGGGTGATTCCTAAGGCTTATTTTGAAACGTTTGGTTGGTAATTTGCTATATGTTGTTGGTTCGGAGGCGTGTTTGAAAGGAAAAACTATGATTGAGCTTTGAGTGGCCTTTGAAGTGAGGTAAGTGTTGAGTCTAACCTTGACTTGAGGGAATTAGGAACCCTCAGACTTTGTGTTATGTGAAATTTATGCGAGCGGTGTATATGCAAGGTGACGAGTGCTTATACGCCGCCGAATTATTTGTTTTCCCTGATTTTTTGTTTTTTCTTAATTGTTTTTCTTCCTATCTTAATTTTTACATGCTCTAAATACTTTCCATGCTTAATTGCTACGTGTTAATCAATGTTTTCTTTTGTTAATCATGTTAGCTCTTTTCATAATTTCCCCTAGTCCCTGCTATTTGCTTAATTTGACTTGTTTGTACCTTTTAACTGTAAATTGCTGGTTTGGTCTCGCTGTGTAGTATTATTTGTATAGATTCTATATTGAACAAGGTTCCTTTTCTTGGTTCAGTTTGGTACTTATTTATCGTAAAGGGCTCGTGATTAAGCCGATTGATTTGACTGTGTACATTGACTATTTGGTACTAATATGGTGGGATCGGGCTGCACGCCGCAACATGTGTAATAAGGGAGGATTGATATGGTGGAATAAGGGTGAATATGTACATATGGTAGGATCAGGTTTCACGCTGCAACAGGTGGAATAAGGGTGGATTGATACGGTGAAATAAGAGTGAATTACGATATTGTTATTGATATATGATGGGATCGGGTTGCGTGCCGCAACATATATATATTGTTGGACCAAGAACAAGTGAAGTTTTGAAGACTGACAAAAGAACTCAGACATGGACTAGGTCCATTTTGTGAAGCACAGTCATGATCAACCCAAACATATGAGATGCACGTGAAGGAGATAAATCTAATCTATCAAGAAGTAATATTTCCTGATCTGATCGAAAAGGTTGTATATTGGATAAGGAGAGAAAGACTCCTTACATGAAGAGAACACAATTTAGGAAGAGGATAGTGTTGGAGTATGAGATCAACTTGAACTCTTTTACAATAGAAGAGTAGCATCAGTATCCTAGTCAACCTCAAATTACTAACCCATTAAATATCAATATTGTTCTCTTTTACAGGCAATGCACATAAAAAAAAGTTAAACTTAAATTGAGAGCAAAAGAGCAAGGCGATTTTGCAAGCAATTTATGTGTGGTTCAAGCGTGCAATCCTGAAGCTACTTGAACAAGATAGAAGAACCAATTTCAAGTGTCTATCTTTTATTCTAGTTCAATTGTAGTAGGTGATTTTACATTGTACCTTTTAGCTTTTATAAAAGCAATTGTATTAGGTACCTAGAGTGTTCAAGTTAGAGTTAAATTAAAGTTGTCGCAACAGTTGAGGCTATATTCCACAATGGGATTAGAGTTAATCCTTAGGTTTACAAAGAGTTTTGTAAATGGTGTTTTGGCTCAGTGATTTTAGTGGAAGTTTTAGAAAATTCTACTGAGCATTAGATCGTGGTTTTTTCACCTTTTGAGCCAGGTATTTTTCACGTAAAAATCTCTGTGTTCTTTATTTTTTTTACTTCTTATTCTGCAAACAGTAGTAGTTGGAACACATAGAAGAAAAACCAGGTCCTTCTATAGTTCAGTTAAGCAAAAATTGGATACCACACAAATTACCCCCCCTCTTGTGTGGTATTGAAGTATAAAACATCAATTCATATCAGAGTGGGTTATCCTTGAAGAGGTTAACACCTTAGAAAAAGATAAGATGAGTGCACCACCTGAAAACTGGGAAGGGCAATCCACTGCTAGGCCTCCACTCTTTAATGGTCAGTACTATTCTTGGTGGAAGAACAAGATGAGAGATCACATAGTCACTGATGGTCCCCTAGCTACCACAAAGAAGAATGCTGAAAGAGTGGACGTGCCAAAGACAAGGGCTGACTGCACTGCTGAAGACTTGAGGAAATGGGAAAAGAATGCCAAGGCAAAGAAATAGCTTGTGTGTGGACTGGATCCAGATGAGTACAACAGGATTCAAAGTTGTACCACTGCTAAGGAGATATGTGACACTTTACAAGTGACTCATGAAGGAACTCCTCAAGTAAAGAGATCAAGAGGAACACTGCTATATTCTCAATATGATAATTTCACTATGAAGGAAGGAGAAACTATCCAGGAGATGCACACAAGGTTCACAACACTAACAAATAAACTTAAATCTCTTGGGAGAATTATCCTTGAAGAAGACAAGGTTGAGAAAATCTTGACAAGGGTTTTACCAGTAACTTGAGAAAGCAAATTAAAAAACATTGCTACTCTTAAGTTGGATGAACTGATTGGAAATCTCATTGCCAATGAAATGAGAAGGCAAACCATGAAAATGGATGCACCCAAGAAGGAAAGGAGTCTGGCACTCAGAATAGCTGAAGGAGCAGGTCTGGAGGATGATGAAATGGCCATAATCACAAGGGATCTCAAAAAGTACCTAATGAGAGGAAAGGGTTATTCAAGAGGTATAACCTTCAACAAACTAATGGCTCCTGAGAAACAGACCAACGAGGGTTGCTACAAATGTGGCAAGACTGATCACATGATCAAGAACTGTCCTCAGTGTGTGAGCACGTGATTTTTGCCATATTTATGAATTATTCCCAAAAATTCAAAAAAAGTAATTTTTCTTTCATTATTTTACACTTTTGTGAATTTTGTGTTATTTGGTTAATTTTGCATTGTGTTTGTGCATTTTAATTCATATGAAAAATATAAAAAATACGTTTGGAATTGGCATTTAGAATTTAAATTCATATTTTTAGAATTGTTTAGTGGTTAAATTGTTGTTAGAACAAAATTTAAAGAAAATAACAAAAATGATCTCTTTTGCATTTTTAGTTTAAGTTTGTCTTAGTTTATATTTAAAATTAGGAGTTAGTGTAATGGAAATTAGGAAATATTATTTTTAGTGTTAATTTGACTTTTGATTTTTAACTTGTGCATTTCATATAAATCAGAAATTTTAAATAATGATTAAAAAAAAATGAATACAAAATGAAAAGAGAACAAAAAGTACAAGAAAAGAAGGCTGTTTCATTGAAGTGGGCCAGTTTAATTAAATTTTTGCCCAGCCCAAAAGAAACCCCCTCAAACCCGTCCAAGTGGTCCAGCCCAAAGCCTCGCCCGGTCCAGCCTTTCACCCCAGCCAAAACGACACCGTCTGATTAACCTTATATCTGGACCGTCGAGGTTACCAAATCTGACGGTCCAGAAGCCCACCTCCTTTAATATATAAGTGTGGGAATAACGCCCCCCCACCCCTTTCGTCTCTTCCTCACAACTTAGCCCCAACCTTCTCCCCTATAACACCGGTCATCCCCCCTCCCTTCCGCCGCCCTCCGCCCTAACGTTGCCGGCCGGAAATCGCCGGAGGCGGCGACGATGCTCCAATCACGCCCAAAATTTCACCAAGTCTTCGCCTCCACCCCCATCCCATATCCATTGTTACTAGCCTCCAAATCCCAACCAAACACTCCAAATCCTTCAAACCCTAGGCGCCGCAACCACCGTGCACGGCGGCGCCAGCTCCAAACAACCCCAATATAACACCACAAGCATTCCTGACCTCCCTCATACCCAATACCAACCAAATTCCTTTAAAACCTCATTAAAATGGCTCGAATTTTAAATTTCAATCCGGCAGAACCCTAGACGCCCATATTGTTCAAATTTTTGCCTGATTGTTTGAGTCCAGTATAGGATTCGAGTCACGAAACAATGTTTCGTTTATTCTTTGAGAAGAACAAATGTTTAACATTGTTCCGAGACTCGAATCGAGTTCTCGATCTCCATTCCAGCCTTGTATAGGTAAGCTTCTCCTATTTATTTAATTAGCTTCTTCGTTTCTATCCTTGCTGTCTCTGGTTTTCTTTTTGTTTCTTTGGTATTTTTCTTTCTTAGCAGTCATTAAGCATCTTAGGTCTGATAATTAATCTTTTGCTTTGATTCTTTCTTTGTTAGTCAATAGTAATTTGTTAATTTTGCTGTGTTTTAGTTTTGTCATTATAGGGTTTAGTTGAAGCTTTGAATGAATTTCTTTTAGTTCTGCCCATTTTGATTTTGTGATTGGTTCAATTAGTTGCTCCATGATTAATTTTAGATTTAATTTCATCTGTCCAGTTAATTTGATTTTAAGGACTGTTTTGTTGTGAACAATTGGCTTTAGCATTTATTGATTAACTATAGTTGAGTAGTTGGTTTGGTTATAGCTGATAGTTTAACTAGTATTAGTAATTTTAGGTTGAATTTAAGGGTAGCTTAGACATTTAGAATTGGGTAGCACATGGTAGTTGAAACTAGAATCTTCTAGAACACTCCAAAGTAGGACTTTAGTATAATTTCAGTAATAGTAGTGTATTAACTTGTGACACAAGTTAGAAATCAAGGGACTAAATTAAAATAAATAGGGACTAATAAGGAAAATAGAAAATTGAGGGCTGCCCCTCATTTGGCCTATAAAAGGCATGAATAGTGCCTTGTTTCACAAGTTTTGGAGCCCCAATATCCCCCCCAAAATCAATCTTCAGGTTTCCACAAACTGAAGTTTGAATTTCAAATCCAATTCCAAATCTAATCCTTCAAAAAACCAAAAAAAAAAAAAAAACAAAAATCTACAGAAAAGATAAAAAAAAATACTGTTCCATTAGCAAGCTTTAGGAATTTTGATTTCTAGCTAGGCGATTCACTTCTTTCAGTTCAAAATTTGATGGTTAAATATTCAGAGATTCACTAAATTGATTTCAAGTGATTTTAGGTCTAGTTGAGTTAATTTTGATTGAGTTCTGGCCAATTGAAGATTTCAAGTGTGTTCTGGTTCATTTGCTGGGTTCATGTGCAAATTTTTTTGGTTTATTTTGGTATTGTTCGTGCCTGGATTGAAACTGTCGACATTTGCTTGAGCTGTGATTTCAATTTTAAGCTGCTGCTGGTTCTCTGATTTCTGTTGTGATTCCTCATTTGTTTACATTCTACTCTCCAAGTACACATTTCGAGCTTGACTCAATGTATCATCCCCTGCTGGAAAACTTGAAATAAAACTGAAGCAAATTTCTGCTGTGGAGCTACACCCTAAATAATTCTGCTGTATTTTTAGATAGTTTCCTTGTGATGTGGTTGTTTGTTTCACTGAAATTAAATTATTTTGAACTGTAATGGACTATTTCGAGCTATTTGAACTCGTGGATGTCTAGCCATAGCCTTAGTATAACCAGCACTTGCTTAGTTTAGTATCGTTCTGTTCAAATTGAGAATCAGAAGTAATTTGGATCTGTAATTGATTTTGAATTCTGCATCCTTAAGCTTATGGTTTCAATGTAGTCATTGATAATTTTAGTGGTTAACATCAGTGGTTTACTTAGGCTAAAACATGCATCTTCCATTTGACTGATTTGAATTGATTAGCCGTCCGATAATCAAATATGGATAAAGTGTGAATCTAGTATTCTATTCACGTTTCCCATTTGCTAATAGAATCATATAATCAATCCATTTAGTGTAGTAAATTCATGTGCATAAGCTATTTGTTGTGTCGTTAAAATCCACCCATGTTTCCCATTTGTTTCTACCCTTAACAAAATTTAGGAGATCACCAGTAGTTAAGTGAGCAAGAAAATTGAGCTACGATATTAAAAATTCGACCTGAAATCTGGCAGTTTTCTTCAAGTTTTAATTGCCGAGCATAATTGTCATTTGAGGGCTGAAAGCAAGTCGTGTAAGCCCATGTACCTGATGGGTATGTCTTCTTCATGTGCGCTTGAGGCCTAAAAGAAAAGGATGAGACTCTTATGAAAACCATGGACCGAAGTATAGTAGCGTGTGAACAATATTAAATAATTAGGATTTTTTTTTCATTTTTTAGAGACAAAATTAAGTAGAGAGTTGTAGTTGCTTTTAGGTTGGCTTTAAAATAAATGAGACGAGCCTCGCCAAATAAAACTATAAATTGCGGGGCCCTCAATAAATGATTATGATAAAGTATCTAGAATTCAGGATGGGCCGTTTAGCGAATTTCACGGCCTCCCGCAAAGATAATAACGCGTTAGCCATCTTAGGCGCGTTTTTAATAATTTTACCTTCTGAAATACTGGTGTGCATTTCATGCGACCCAAATCCAAATCCCAAAACATTGATTAAGAATGTGTCGAGGATCCGGGTGCATTTCATGTGACGTGATCCAAAAATACATTTTTAAACGACGTTTACTTTCTTAAAAAATTTAATTAAAAGCGGTAAGTAATTTTTAAAATTGCACAATAGGATAACATGTATTAAAATCAGATTTTTGCCAAATATAGCAGTTGAGCGACCATGCTAGAACCACGGAACTCGGGAGTGCCTAAACCGTTCTCCCAGGTTAACAGAATTCCTTACTCGGATTTCTGGTTCGCGACTGTAATACAAAGTCAAACCCTTTCCTCGATTCGGGATTCAAACCGGTGACTTGGGACACCATAAATATCCCAAGTGGCGACTCTGAATCTTTAATAAAACGAATCCCGTTTCGATTGTCTTTTAATTGGAAAAACTCTTTTTATTATACCCTTCACGGGGTGTAGTAGAGAAAAAGGAGGTGTGACAGCTCTGGCGACTCTGCTGGGGACAAGAACCCAGAATTTTGGTTCAGGGTTCAAGAATTTGAGCTCAGTTAAATTGTTATATTTAGCTTTATCTGATTTTTCTACATGTTCCATGCTATATGTGCTAAATGTTTTACCGCTTTGATATTTGTTGAATTGTATATAAACTATCGCAAATCCTTTCCTCTTTCTGAGTCTTCTACATCATGGAGAAGGGTGCACTTCGTGTAGCTTCTCTTCTATTTAGAGTCTAATTCCCAATTTAGAACGAGGTTTGGATAAGTTGCTAAGCCGGTAAAGCTTCTGTCTTCCCGGTACGCTGCCTCCCCCTCGGCCCGAGCTGTCTGCTCGGGTAAGCCAGGTTTAGAACAAACACCCAGGTTTTTAACCTAT
The DNA here is from genome assembly GCA_026770625.1 of Nicotiana glauca. Taxonomy (NCBI): domain Eukaryota; kingdom Viridiplantae; phylum Streptophyta; class Magnoliopsida; order Solanales; family Solanaceae; genus Nicotiana; species Nicotiana glauca. The sequence continues at coordinate 15,926 of MU789242.1, forward strand.
AATAACAAAGCCTCATACCGAATCCCTAGTAGGAGCGCTTGTTTACATCATGTGCATTTGACTTAGGGGACTCAACACAGGGGTTGAGTCCGTCTAGGACAGGTAACATGAATTGAAATGACCATCCTGATGTATCTTACGTGCTACTTGTGCATTTAGTTGCTCGACTTTGCATGTTGACCGCTTGTATACAATGAGTGAAAGATTGTGAAAAATAGCAGTTTTAGGACTAAGTGAGGGAAATTATTTGTGTGAATAAACAAAAACCAATGCAAACTAGCATAGAAATGCTGCCGGAATTTTGAAAAATGAAACGAAAAAAAAAATATTTTAAAAAGGAAATGGTTGTGCAAAATAGCTTTGATTTTGGAAAATCTGCCTGAACTACGCTGGTTTGATTCTCACCGGATGTGAGATACGTAGGAAACCCTCATCGGGTCCAACTATCCCTTTTGCAAAAATAGCCAGAATACCAAAATTCTAATTTTTACCCAATAAGTCGGGTGATGCCATTCTTGTTGAACAATAAGCCGAATGTCCCCAAGAGGGCGTCAGAAGGCTGTTTTTTGCAAGAATAGCCACCTTGAGTCATTTTAAAATGGATTGCGGGCACAACCCTAAAATCTCCCTTTCGGAAGTGATGAAAGGCCGTATTTGCAAAACTGAGTCTTTGATTCTCTTACGATAAATATTTTGAAGGATAGCCACTTATCATTTTTTTAAAAGTCAAAATAAGCCATTATATGGCCAGTTTTCTTTAAATGGTCACAGTTGACATTGAAATCTTCTCAGTCTTGCACAGGCCCATGGCGATGCCAAGTGATGCCCCGTGGGCCTCAGGATTTAAAGTTTTAATGTATTCCCAGTTAATCAAGTCTGTATTTTGTTTTTGAGTACTCTTATTCTGAGAAAAAGAAAAAGAAAACAAATAGCCTAGTATCTTTCGTAATCGCGGTTGTTAGTTATGAAATTTAAAAAATCCCAAAAATTATATCCTTATTTTGCATATAATTTGCAAGAACTACAGTTGGTTTGATTCATGCGGGGTCATGATACATAGGCAATCTACATAGGATTCGACCATAACCAAAAGAAAAAAGAAAAAAAAAAGAGAGGAAAAACTACAAAAAGGCAAAAAGAAAAGAAAATAGCGGAAAAACAAGAAAGAAAGAAAAGAAAAATCAAGAAAGGGAGAGAATAGGAACGGGAGGGGAAAAGAAGGAATAAAAAAAAAAGAAAAACAAAGAAAGAGAAAGTTTACAATTGGGAATAAGGGAAAAGTCGGGATGACGCATGCGACCGATCAAAAGCTGTTACCAATATGTTAAATGCCCTAACGCTAACGTGATGGTTTCATTTTGTCATGTCATTCCAGAAAGGCAGTTGGTTTGTGGTTTTAAAGTGGTAACTCACACAAGGACAAAAGGCAATGGAAAACAACAATAGAACTGAGTTGGTTAATACCGGTGCCCGACAGCAGTTGGATGAACAGGATGATGGGTTGGTTGAAGAGGTGCGGATGTTAAGACAACACATGGCAGAAATATATCAAGCTTGGATGACTGGGAAGGCACCACCCCCGCCACCAATTTTTTCGGATACTGTCCTTACCCAAACCCCCAACACAATGCCGGATGATCCTCCATATTCCCCAGATACGCCCGCTTACCACAATTGTCCCAACTACCTATCATTCATCCTCCAGTTACATCTCCCCAAAATTACTCTCATGTCATATCCACCACCCCAAACACTGAATACCCACTCAAAGCTCACAATGCCCAATATCACCCCTCAGAGGTTGCCCGCAAGGTCCTCGACTCATACAAGAAGAGCGCCCAGGATGAGCAGCTTCATGCTAGAAATGAAATTGTTACGGGAAGAGATGGGCGAGATGGGGTACCCAGGAAGTTGAAAAGCACAGAACAGTCCTTCAGGGACAAGCGAAGATTGGAAGGCCAAGGCAGCATGCTCGTAGGGTTCAAAGTACCAAAATTTAACTTGTACGATGGGCGTGGAGATCCGATAGCCCACCTGAAGGTCTATTGCAATGGAATGAGGATTGTTGGAGAGAAAGATGATGTGATGATGGCATGTTTCAGTGAAAGCCTAACTGGGGCAGCCTCGGACTGGTATACCCATCAAGATGTTGATAAGTGGTTTACATTGGGCGACATGGCTCAAGACTTTGTCCGATACTTTCAATGCAAATCAAGTGTTACCCCAGACTGCACCTCGCTATCTAAGGTGGGAAAAAGGCCGGAGAAAAGCTTTAATGAGTTTGGGCTCAGATGGAGGGAGCAAGCTGCTCGAGTCAGTCCCCCGATCAGTGAAGAAGAAATGGTTAAGCTTTTTCTACAGGCCTAGGGGCCCACCTACTACAGTCATTTGATACTGGCCCTGGGAAAGCCTTTCAATGATGTGTTAAAAATGGGGGAGCTAGTAGAAGAAGGAATCAAGTCAGGCAAAATCGTGAGCTGTCCGGAAGCCATTCAGAACGTACCAGTAAGCTTGGTCGAAAGAAAGAGGAACAGAAAAGAAGATCTGATAGGTCTTCTTGATCAACACTTCCAGCCTCGACATCGTCCCCGTGGTTATCCTTGTGCACAGAACTCCTAAAGTCGCCCATCACAGTACCCAGCTCCTCGAAATACCCATCTACCCCCGCGAGCTTACCAAAAACACCCCAGATCAGGTTTTTGGCCCAATCCAGCATTTAAGGATGAGAGGTTACGGAAGAAGAAATCATTCACTCCATTGGGAGAATCATACGCTAGTTTGTTCCAGCAGTTAAGGACACTGGACATGTTAAATACGATTCAGATAAAAGCGCCGAACCCTCCTCCAAAGAAGTTCGATCTGACTCAAAAGTGCGCATACTGCTCAGGCGCCCTGGGGCACGACATAGAGAAATGTTGGAATCTGAAGAATGCAATTCAGAAGCTTATTGATGCAGGCGACATTGTCGTGCAAAGTCCAGATGCAGCAAACATTGGCCAAAGTCCATCTCCTATGCATAATGAGACGCATATGGGGGTATGATTGATCATGAGAATGAGCCGACAGAAGAAACCCATAAGCAGTTTGCTCAGATCAACTTGATGAAGACTTGTGAAAATTCTAGCAGTCTTGGCGTGAAATTGAGTGGCTAAGACGCCGTGCTTGGTAATTGGGAAGACGCTTCATCTCTTGGAGTTTTGGTGGTTTATTTTGTTGTCATTTCTGTTGTTCAGGTTATTTCAGGGTTGTAATCCGGATATTGTCTTGTGACTCAAACCCTTCTATCTTTTCACTCTGCCTTGTTCGTCTAGTCGTAGTAGCTTGTGTAGTACTGTCTAGGTTTGTTCAAAGATTGTAACTAGTCTAGTTTGCTTGTTTTGTTGTTTAACCCTTTCACCGTCAGTCTAATGCAATTCTCTATTTCCCGCCATTTCCAGTTTATTTTATTTAATTCCCCTCTCCTTTTACTATTCTTTTCATACTGGCTCTGGTGACATGACATGTACGCATAATTCTCAGCCTGATTTTTAAAAGTCAGTTTAGTAATGAAACAATGAAACAATGTTGAAGATAATAAGGATATTTGAGGGAAATAAGTAAAAGCATCTTGAGATCACTTCGAACCCAAATCAAGTGAAACTGGGGGCAGATGGAACATAAAGAAATACTGTCGAAATGCATGATGCCGCTTTGGTTTGCAGCCAAAGGCAAGTTTGCCCCAAGTCTACAGGGACTGTTCATGGTACCGAGGTTGTTGTCCAATAGGTGCTAGGTAATTGACTAACGCAGAATGCAAATCTGTGAATATGGTTATTAATTCTGGTACAATCAAAGGATGTTACTTATGTTTTCCTCAATTTGTTCAATAGTATAGTTTGCACTTGGCATGTTTTGGAGAATGGAATGACAAAGACATTTTGTTCTGCTATCCAAACACTTTATCCGTTGCTACCCCTTTGGAGCCTCATTTATTTTCTTTCGTACCCCTCTTTCGGAATCAATAACAAAATTCGGAAGCCTGAGCGGGGAAAGTAGGTGGAGAAACAAGAGAAAAACAGTGAAAAAGAAAGGGAAAGAAAAAGAAATGAAAAGAAGAGAAAAAGAAAAAAAAGAAAAGAAAACAGGGAAAAGAGAAAAGAAAGAAAAAACAAATAACAAGAAAAGAAAAGAAGAGAAAGAAAAGAAAAAAGAAAATCAAGACAAGAAAAGAGAAAGAAAAGAATGAAAAGAAAGGAAAAGAAAGTGGAAGAAAGGAAAGATCACCAAAAATAGTCGCCTGAAGTACGTTTGACTTGATCTCGAAAGGGTACGTAGGCATCCTCTCTCTGAGGTTCAGTTACACCGAAACAAAAACCCAGAAGTCCCCAAGAAGGAAACTGGGGCAGAAGGTGTGGGTTGTGAGAAATCTGATTCTGAAGTTGTAATTTTTGAACCTGTGTTGAATTGTTTTGAGCCTTGATACCCTTCTTTCTAACCCCATCCAAAAGCCTGCGTTATGATCCAAAGAAATACCTTCTGATCAGTTTTCAAGAAATACCGAGTCAAGCAAGTAGAGGTGAATCATGTCAGAGGCCACACTCCGGTACAAGAAGCAAACACTCCGGTGCAAGAAGAAAAATGATGAAAATGAGAGAATCTTGTTGATGAAATCTTTCACGGATACCCCAAGGCAATGAAAGATGAGAGATATCAAAATGAGAGAGTCTTATTGGTGAAAACCCTCACGGGAACCGTAAGGCGACGGTAAGTTGAGAGAAAAACTAAAATGAGAGAGGCTTGATGGTGAACACCCTACGGGCACCACAAGTCGACTAAGGATGGTGAATCAGATCAAGCAAGTAGAGCATTGAAGTCCAGTTTCATGGCGAAAAGGTACAACAAAAGCTGAACATCAGATTTGCTAAAACTGAGTAGGCTGTAGGTGCATGTCAAGGTCATTAGAGTCGGTATCCACATCCGATAGGTTTCTACTTTGTAGTTTTTTGTTAGGAATCATCTCTTTCATTGTCCTCCTACTATATTCCTTTTGTCCTGTTTACTTCCTCCTCCTGAGTCTGTTTGGTCATAACAAGTGAGAAATGACTTCAAATCTGCCACCAAGCTTTCCAATTGAATAAAACGGGATCTTGCTAGCATATCAAATTGTCATAAGTTAGGAAAGAACAACAGGCATACTGAGTTGGCAACAATCTACACGCTTTGGTACCCTTGTGAAATGCAAAGACTTGGTATATGTCAATTCATGAACGATGTCACAACTGAGGGGTCAGAGCGAACAGACCAAAGGTATTTCCTGAGATAAGCTTGATAAAAGGGTGTTAAACCGGTCACGAGCAAGACTTCCAAGCAGAACTCAAAGTCGTCACAACCAATAGGGGAGCTGTAGACCTCAAGGACTGGGACCAGGGGTTAAGTCAAGAAAGAACAACATGCATCTTGAGTGGGTGGCAATTGAGGGGCTTCATGATTCGTGAGAAATACAAGGGTTTGATACAGGAACCATGCAACAGATGGAGGGTGTTTTGGTGAACAGGTCAGAGGTATTCTCCGTGTCAAGGATAACAAAGAAAGTGTTTAATCAATAAACAAGCAAGGTCTTCGAGGGGGAAGTAGTTATCATGGCAATTGAAGGAGCAATAAACCTTAAAGCTGAAGCCTATTTAAGCTGAGGAAGAACATCATACACACAGAATGAAGGGCAATATTCGTGATTTGGAATTTACATGAGACATAAAGGTTGGGGAGATACCAGTTCACGCAAAACAATAGATAGAAGATAGTGGGAGGGTATTCTATGTGATGACGATGACAGAGAAAGGGGTTAGTCCAGAAACAAGCAAGGTCCTCGAGTGGAAATCAGTCATCTTGGCAAATATAGAAACAACCACCCTCAAAGTTCAAGGCCACCAAACCAACCACCACATTTTAAACTCACAAGTTTTATTTGTTTGAAATAGGAACAAAGCAGTGCAAGAAAGTCGGTTCAACAATAGGAAGGAAATGAAAGGAAGAAAAGGAAGAAGAGGAAAGCCGACAAAAGGGAAGTTTCTCAAATCTTTGCCCTTGCCTATCTTGCTAGTGTGCATAAAATGCTGCCATTGCTTTTCACATTTTTCCTCCTAGGATAAAAGTCCTAGTCTGATGGATTTTCCTCCAGATCAAAATCTTAGTCTGATGAATTTTCTCATAGGATCAAAATCTTAGTCTGATGAAACTTTCTCATAAGATAACAAGATAACAAAAACCTAGTCTGATGAATTTTCTCCTAGGATCAAAATCTTAGTCTGATGAAACTTTCTCCTAAGATAGAAACCCTAGTCTGATGAAATTTCTCCTAGGATCAAAATCTTAGTCTGAGGAAACTTTCTCTTAAGATAACATGATAATAGAAAACCTAGTCTAATGAATCTTCTCCTAGGGTCTGCATCTTAGTCTGATGAATCTTTCTCCTAAGATAACAGAAAACCTAGTCTGATGAATTTTCTCCTAGGATAAAAATCTTAGTTAAATAGTTTCAC
>MU789242.1:23500-85888 GCA_026770625.1 Nicotiana glauca
GTTTGTCTATTTTGGTGTAGTCAAGAGCCTACCTGGAGAACAAGGGAATACTTTTCAAGTTTCAGCAGTCAGGCGCCCACCTGGAGAACAAGGGAAGTACAATTCAATTTTAGCTTTTAATGTTTAATATTTGATAACATGCTGTACCCAGTTACCAAACTGGGGCAGAAAATATTCTTTGTTTGTTTATTTTGTTGCACTCAGGAGCCCACCTGAAGAACAAGGGAATACTTTTCAAATTCAGCAATCAGGAGCCCACCCGGAGAACAAGGGAATACTTTTCAAGTTTTAGTAGTCAGGCGCCCACTTGGAGAACAAGGGAAGTACAATTCAATTTTAGATTTTAATTTTTAATATTTGATAACATGCTGTACCCAGTTACCAAACTGGGGCAGAAAATTTTCTTTGTTTGTTTATTTTGTTGCAGTCAGGTGCCCATCTGGAGAACAAGGGAATACTTTTCAAATTCAGCAGTCAGGAGCCCACCTAGAGAACAAGGGAATAATTTTCAAGTTTCAGCAGTCAGGTGCCCACCTGGATAACAAGGGAAATACAGTTCAAATTTTAGCTTTTAAATTTGTAATATTGGATAACATGATGTGCCCAGCCACCAAACTGGGGCAGGAAATTTTCTTTGTTTGTCTATTTTGTTGCAGTCAGGATCCCACCTGGAGAACAAGGGAATAATTTTCAAGCGTCAGCAACCAGGAGCCCACCTGGAGAATAAGGGAATACTTTTCAAGTTTCAGCAGTCAGGCGCCCACCTGAAGAACAAGGGAAGTGCAATTCAATTTTAGCTTTTAATTTTTAATATTTGATAACATGTTGTACCCAGTTACCAAACTGGGATAGAAAATTTTCTTCGTTTGTTTTTTTTCGCAGTCAGGAGCCCTCTTGGAGAACAAGGGAATACTTTTCAAGCATTGCAAGCAGGCGCCCACCTGGAGAACAAGGGAATACTTTTCAAGCTTCAGCAGTCAGGCGCCCACCTGGAAAATAAGGGAAATACAATTCAATTTTAGCTTTTAATTTGTAATATTTGATAACATGTTGTACCCAGTTACCAAACTAGGGTAGAAAATTTTCTTTGTTTGATTTTTTGTTGTAGTCAGGAGCCCACCTGGAGAACAAGGGAATACTTTTCAAGCATTGCAAGCAGGCGCCCACCTGGAGAAGAAGGGAATACTTTTCAAGCTTCAGCAGTCAGGCGCCTACCTAGAAAATAAGGGAAGCACAATCCAAATCTTAGCTTTTAATTTTGATATTGGATAACATGATGTGCCCAGTCACCAAACTGGGGCAGGAAATTTTCTTTGTTTGTCTATTTTGTTGCAGTCAGGAGCCCACCTGGAGAACAACAGAATAATTTTCAAGCGTCAGCAACCAGGAGCCCGCTTGGAGAATAGAGGCACATATTTCAAATTGTAGCAGTCAAGCATCACTCGGAGGAATGGCAAAGCATCCCCCGATCATAATGCAAGGCAACAACACAAGAAGACCAGTGAAACATACACGTTCAAGGCAACACAAGAGCAAGTTTGAAGACATAGATAGGACCTTTTTGTAATTCATAGATCATAGCTTAGGCTAGCTTCTTTTTATTTTGACACGGTGTAATAAGGAGGTCAGCGAGCAGTAGCAGCAGCAACAACAACAACAATGAAATCACAGCTCCTGGTAGTCCCCGCTACCAAATCTTCCCGAACTACACTGACCTAATTCCTTTTTAGCCAAGGATATGTAGGCAACTTTCGAAGCAGCGTGCGGTCAGATGGTTTTTAAAAATGCTTCACACGGAATATTCAAACGGGCAAAAATCGCTCGTATCCGCTCACTTATCTTTGCCCGAGAACTCTATGTGTTCCCGAGCAAAGAGGGGCAGCTGTGAGACTGTGAGCATGTGATTTTTTCCCTATATATGAATTATGCCCAAAAATTCAAACAAAGTAACTTTTCTTTCATTATTTTACACTTTTGTGAATTTTGTGTTATTTTTGTTAATTTTTCATTGTGTTTTTGCATTTTAATTCATATGAAAAATATAAAAAATATGTTTGGCATTGGCATTTAGGATTTAAATTCATATTTTTAGATTTATTTAGTGGTTAAATTGTTTTTAGAATAAAATTTAAAGAAATAACAAAAATGATCTCTTTTGCATTTTTAGTTTAAGTTTGTCTTAGTTTATATTTAAAATTAGGAGTTAGTGTAATGGAAATTAGGAAATATAATTTTTAGTGTTAATTTGACTTTTGATTTTTAACTTGTGCATTTGATAAAAATAAAAAATTTTAAATAATGAATAAAAAAACGAATACAAAATGAAAAGAGAACAAAAAGTGCAAGAAAAGAAGGCTGTTTCATTGAAGTGGACCAGTTTAATTAAATTTTTGCCCAACCCAAAAGAAACCCCCTCAAACCCGTCCAAGTGGTCCAGACCAAAGCCTCACCCGGTTCAGCCTTTCACCCCAGCCAAAATGACATTGTCTGATTAACCTTAGATCTGGACCGTCGAGGTTACCAAATCTGACGGTCCAGAAGCCCACCTCCTTTAATATATAAGTGTTGGAATAATGCCCCCCTACCCCTTTCGTCTCTTCCTCACAACTTAGACCCAACCCTCTCCCCTGTAACGCCGGTCATCCCCCCTCCCTTCCGCCGCCGGCCGGAAATCGCCGGCGGCGGCGGCGATGCTCCAATCACGCCCAAAATTTCAGCATGGCTTCGCCTTCACCCACCCATCCCATATCCATTGTTACTTGCCTCCAAATCCTAAACAAACACTCCAAATCCTTCAAACCCATGGCGGCGCCAGCTCCAAACAACCCCAATATAACACCACAAGCATTCCCTGACCTCCCTCATACCCAATACCAACCAAATTCCTTTAAAACCTCATGAAAATGGCTCGAATTTTAAATTTCAAACTGGCAGAACCCTAGATGCCCATATTGTTCGAATTTTTGCTTGATTGTTTGAGTCCAGTATAGGATTCGAGTCATGAAATAATGTTTCGTTTGTTCTTTGAGAAGAACAAATGTTTAACATTGTTCCGAGACTCGAATCGAGTTCTCGATCTCCATTCCAGCCTTGTATAGGTAAGCTTCTCCTATTTCTTTAATTAGCTTCTTCGTTTCTATCCTTGCTGTCTCTGGTTTTCTTTTTGTTTCTTTGGTATTTTTCTTTCTTAGCAGTCATTAAGCATCTTAGGTCTGATAATTAAACTTTTGCTTTGATTCTTTCTTTGTTAGTCAATAGTAATTTGTTAATTTTGCTGTGTTTTAGTTTTGTCATTATAGGGTTTAGTTGAAGCTTTGAATGAATTTCTTCATGATTAATTGATATTGTGTGATTTAATTCTGCCCAGTTTGATTTTGTTATTGGTTCAATTTGTTGCTCCATGATTAATTTTAGATTTAATTTCATCTGTCCAGTTAATTTGATTTTAAGGACTGTTTGGTTGCGAACAATTGGCTTTATCATTTATTGATTAACTATAGTTGAGTAGTTGGTTTGGTTATAGCTGATAGTTTAAATAGTGTTAGTAATTTTAGGTTGAATTCAAGGGTAGCTTAGACATTTAGGGTTGGGTAGCACATGGTAGTTGAAACTAGAATCTTCTAGAACACTCCAAAGTAGGACTTTAGTATAATTTCAGTAATAGTAGTGTATTAACTTGTGACACAAGTCAGAAATCAAGGGACTAAATGTAAATAAATAGGGACTAATAAGAAAAACAGAAATTTGAGGGCTGCCCCTCATTTGGCATATAAAAAGTCATGAATAGTGCCTTGTTTCACAAGTTTGGAGCCCCAATATCCCCCCCTAAAATCAGTCTTCAGGTTTCCACAAACTAAAGTTTGAATTTCAAATCCAATTCCAGATCTAATCCTTCAAAAAACCAAAAAAAAAAAAAAACAAAAATCTGCAGAAAAGATTAAAAAAAAAAATACTGTTCCATTAGCAAGCTTTAGGAATTTTGATTTCTAGCTAGTCGATTCACTTCTTTCAGTTCAAAATCTGATGATTGAAGATTCGGAGATTCACTAAACTGATTTCAAGTGATTTTAGGTCTAGTTGAGTTAATTTTGATTGAGTTCAGTCCTATTGAAGATTTCAAGTTCTTCTGGTTCATTTGTTGGGTTCATATGCAAATTTGTTTGGTTTATTTTGGTATTGTTCGTGCCTGGATTGAAACTGTCGACATTCGCTTGAGTTGTGATTTCAATTTTGAGCTGCTGCTGGTTCTCTGATTTTTGCTGTGATTCCTCATTTGTTTACATTCTACTCTCCAGGTACACATTTCGAGCTTGACTCAATGTATCATCCCCTGCTGGAAAACTTGAAATAAAACTGAAGTAAATTTCTGCTGTGGAGCTACAATTTAAATAATTCTGCTGTATTTTTAGATAGTTTCCTTGTGATGTGGTTGTTTGTTTCATTGAAATTAAATTTTTTTGAACTGTAATGGATTGTTTCGGGATATTTGAACTCGTGGTTGTCTAGCCATAGCCTTAGTATAACCAGCACTTGCTTAGTTTAGTATCGTTCTGTTCAAATTGAGAATTAGAAGTAATTTGGATCTGTAATTGATTTTGAATTCTGCATCCTTAAGCTTATGGTTTCAATGTAGGCATTGATAATTTTAGTGGTTAACATCAGTGATTTACTTAGGTTAAAACATGCATCTTCCATTTGACTGATTTGAATTGATTAGCCGTCTGATAATCAAATATGGATAAAGTATGAATCTAGTATTCTATTCACGTTTCCCATTTGTTAATAGAATCATATAATCAATCCATTTAGTGTAGTAAACTCATGTGCATAAGCTATTTGTTGTGTCGTTAAAATCCACCCATGTTTCCCATTTGTTTCTACCCTTAACAAAATTTAGGAGATCACAAAGAAGTTAAGTGAGCAAGGAAATTGAGCTACGATATTAAAAATTTGACCTGAAATCTGGGCAGTTTTCTTCAAGTTTTAATTGCCGAGCATAATTGTCAATTGAGGGCTGAAAGCAAGTCGTGTAAGCCCATGTACCTGATGGGTATGTCTTCTTCATGTGCGCTTGAGGCCTAAAAGAAAAGGATGAGACTCTTATGAAAACCATGGACCGAAGTATAGTAGCGTGTGAACAATATTAAATAATTGGGATTTTTTTTTTCATTTTTTAGAGACAAAATTAAGTAGAGAATTGTAGTTGCTTTTAGGTTGGCTTTAAATAAATGAGACGAGCCTCGCCAAATAAAATTATAAATTGCGGGGCCCTCAATAAATGATTATGATAAAGTATCTAGAATTCAGGATTGGCCGTTTAGCGAATTTCACGGCCTCCCGCAAAGATAATAACGCGTTAGCCATCTTAGGCACATTTTTAATAATTTTACCTTCTTAAATACGGGTGTGCATTTCATGTGACCCAAATCTAAATCCCAAAACGTTGATTAAGAATGTGTCGAGGATCCGGGTACATTTCATGTGACGTGATCCGAAAACACATTTTTAAACGACGTTCACTTTCTTAAAAAATTTAATTAAAAGCGGTAAGTAATTTTTAAAATTGCACAATAGGATAACATGTATTAAAATCAGATTTTTGCCAAATATAGCAGTTGAGCGACCGTGCTAGAACCACAAAACTCGGGAGTGCCTAACCCCTTCTCCCAGATTAACAGAATTCCTTACTCGGATTTCTGGTTCGCGACTATAATACAGAGTCAAACCCTTTCCTCGATTCGGGATTCAAACCGGTAACTTGGGACACCATAAATCTCCCAAGTGGCGACTCTGAATCTTTAATAAAATGAATCCCGTTTTGATTGTCCTTTAATTGGAAAAACTCCTTTTATTATACCTTTCACGGGGTGTAGTAGAGAAAAAAGATGTGTGACACAATGGAAAATTGAATGGAAGAAGGAAAGGGCTGAACGAAGAAACAGGAATAAGGAATAGGTTCAACCAAAAAGGAACAAAGGATCAACAAAGGCTATGGTTGCTGCTTGGGGAGAAACATCAGATGAGGATTCAGAAGATGAAGCTAGAGATGAACAAGCACTTTTGGCCATCAGAGAATTTGATGATGAACAAGAGGTAAGTGTGATTCATTTCAAAGACAAGATTAAATTTCTATCTAAACAAAGGTTATTTGAACTATTGCTAGACTTCATCGATGAGTCTGAGATAATTAACAATGAGAAGGAACAACTGTCTAGGGAGTGTGTGAACTTAAAAGCCAAGTGCAGAAATCTAAAATCTAGGGCCAATGAGAGTGACAGTAAAAATGCTGAGTTGAAGAATCAGGTTCTTGAACTCGATACCAGTGTCTTAGAACTTAGGTCTGAAAATTTAAAACTAAAATTAGGAACAGGTAAGAAGAAAGCTGATCACACACATCTCACCTTAGAAGAAAATCTAGGAAAAATGATGGCAATCCTGGCTACAAGAACATCACAGTAGCAACAAGAGAGGACTTGGCTATGGGACCCAAACACCTAAGTGGGACCCCAAAAGCAAGTACATCACTCTTCCTGAAAACAAAGTCTGCACACACTGTGGCAAGACTGGTCATTACAAAATTGAATGTAATGTAAAAGAAAAGGCCAGTCAAAAGAACAAAATCTTTCTTCAAGAGAAAAATAGGCTGCCTTGGAGGGCTAAAAGGAACTTAATTTACCCCTTTGCCTATAGAAAGGGACCCAAACTAGTTTGGGTTCATCAGACTAACACCTGATTTCTTTTTGCAGGTCCAAGTGAAGGGAAGTAGCCAAATATGGTACATGGATAGTGGTTGCTCAACACATATGACTGGAAACAAGAACCAGTTCCTTTCACTTGAGGACTTAAAAGGAGGTAATGTCTCCTTTGGAAATGGGAAGAAAGGTGAGATTATTGGGGTTGGAAAGGTAGGTAAGACAGACTCATATTCCATTGAGAATGTCTACCTGATAGATGGCTTAAAATATAGCCAATCAGTGTATCACAACTGTATGACAGAGGTAACCTTGTATCATTTACCTCTACCAAATGCTTTGTGATTAATCTTACTACTAACAAGATTGTTTTGTAGAGAAAAAGAATTAACAATATTTACATTGTAGATTTGTCCACTCTTTCATAATATGAACTCACTTGCTTGAGTGTGTTGGACAATGATCCCCTCCTGTGGCACAAGAGACTTGGTCATGCAAATCTAAATCAACTCAACAAATTATTCTCCAAGGACTTGGTGATCAGGTTACCTGACATCAAGCTCAAGGAAGATAAAGTTTGTGAGACCTGTGCAAGGGGGAAGTAGGTAAGATCATCCTTTAAAAGCAAGAAAAATGGTAAGCACAACCAGGACGATGGAACTGGTTCATATGGACCTCTGTGGTCCAATGAGAACTTTGAGCAGAGGTGGTAAGAAATATGTGATGGTACTTGTTGATGATTATTATAGGTTTACCTGGGTACTATTTTTAACATATAAGGATGAAGCATTTGAGATGTTTACTACCTTTGTTAGAAAAACTCAGAAACATCTAGGTAATCAACTTGCATCAATTAGGTCTGATCATGGAACTGAATTTGAAAATGCTAAATTTGCTGAAATTTGTGATGAGCATGGTATAGATAATAATTTTTTTTACCCCTAGGACTCCTCAACAAAATGGAGTAGTTGAAATAAAGAATAGGACTCTTGAAGATATGGCTAGAACTATGCTTCTTTCTAGTAAATTGCCCCATAGCTTTTGGGCAGAGGCTGTAAATACTGCATGTTATATCATTAATAGATGCATGACTAGACCTCTTGTAGAGAAGACTCCCTATGAGTTACTTAAAGGGAGAAAACCAAATATATCTCATGTTAGGGCATTTGGATGCATTTGCTTTGTGCGCAATAATGGAAAGGACTCCCTAGGTAAGTGTTGTGAGCACGTAATTTTTTCCCTATATGAATTACTCCCATAAATTCAAAATAAAATAATTCCTTTCATTGTTTGCAATTTTATAGATTTTATTGGCATTTTTGTTATTGTTTGCATTTGTCTGTGCATGTTTTAATTAATGAAAATACAAAAATATGTGCATCTGCATCTAGGATTTAATTTGACATGTTAGGATCAATTAAGTAATTAAATTATTTTATAAAAAGGAAAAATCACAAAAAATAGTTGTATTGCACCTTTTAATTTTAATTTTTGATTTTTGACTAGTTCTTCTCTAATTAATTATTTGTAGTAATTGTTATTTAGGGTTAATTTAAATTGGTAGATAATTTGGGTTAAGAATTAAGTTAAGTTTTATTTTTTATTTTTGTTCTTAAAAGAAAAAGGAATTAATAAAAAAAGAGAGAGAAAGAAAATAAATGGAAAAGAGTTAAGGAAAAAACAGATCTTGGGGCCCTGTCATTCAACTTTCCCCAAGCCCAAATGCATATTACCCCATAGTCCAGCCCAATTCCATTTTGATAACCTGGTCCGAACTCATTCAGGCATTAGGACGACTCCAAACGGCGTTGTTTTGAGTTCAGTGGTGTCAAAAGATCCCAGCCCTCCATGCTGTCTTATCTAACGGCCTGGGAACTGTCCTTCTTTTAATTAAAATTGTCCAAAACATTTAGATGTTACCTAGAACCGTGGTCTTTCATCTCTCAGACCCTTCATCTCCCACCGTCGCCTACCACTGTCAAAACCCGTCTCCACCAGTGGCTTACCTCCAAATAACTCCAAATCCTCAACCCACACTCCTCATACTCCTTCAAACAGTAAAGCCATAGTCAATTTCCCCAGAATCTCCACCGTTTCCCTTCAATGTCATATCTAGAATGAAATCTTAGATTTGTTCCCAATTTCGATTCATCATGCAAAAGGGTAGGGGTTCATTTTTCTCCAAGCTTTTAAGGGATTTTGGCCTAAAACGAGCGTTAGACGCTTGTTATCACAAGAACAAGCCGACTAACACTAATTTTTGGCTCAAATCGAAATTATCGGTAGTCTGTTCAAGCCCGTTTCATCTATTTATTTGAGGTATCTCTATTCATTTCTTTCCCTGCCTTTGTTCGCGTCTCTCCCCATTCTTTCTATTTCCTTTTTCTCTTTGACCTGTCTAAAATTCGGATAGCATTAATTTGTGAGTAATTCTAGACTAATTTTGTTTTAAAAAAAGGGATTAGATTAGAATTAATTTTGTTTGTTTGCCTTTGTTTTCTATATTTTGAACTAGTACTTAAAGATGATCGAGTTCTTTTATTTGTACAAGCTGTCGATTGGGTTTTTCGTCTTGGTTGGGTCAGTAAATGGGATTCGAAGGCTCATGAGTTTGGCTTGAGTGAGCTTTGAGATTTTGGGTCATTATGACCCGTTCCAAAGTAGCCCAGGGTTTTGATTTGGGTCTTGGGTTACCCTGACCCATGTTGGATTGTGGGAAGGTAAATACAGGGGTATCAAGGGGTGTTTTGGTTATTTGAGGATTGGAAATATTTTCTGTTATGGGGGGAGGGGGGGGGGGAGCTTCTAGAGGATAAGGGTAGGTTCACATGTGAAGAGATAAGAGAGAGTTTAGATATTTTTAGACGGGAAAAGAGATGTAATTCAACAATTAGAGTTTAAACTTAGGGTGTGAATTGAACAAGAAGAAAATTAAAAAGGGGTAAAAGGTGAAAAACCAATTCGGAGGGCTGCCCTAAATGCCTTGGCTATAAAGGCACTCTACCTTGTTATTCAAGGCAGAGCTTCAGTGATAGAACCCCCAGAAATACAGGCGGCTAGAAATTTTCTAGTGAGATTCACTATTTCATTAACTATTTATGCAATTTCTTGAGCTTCAATTCCTGGAGTGATCCATGACCTAAGTGGAGCTGAAATGGTTTGAGTGTGGAGGTTTAAAAGGCTTGTCTTGAAGTTTTGGTCGATTTTTTTGCTGCACACTATTCTTGGTTCAAAGCTGGGTCTGGGGAACGATTCTGTTGCTGATTACTGCTGTTGATTACTGCTGATCCTGCCTTCCTTTTTCCTTTCATTTCAGGTATTTGTCAATCCCATGATACCGTCTAAATGTATTTTGAAGTTTGAATATGAAAATGTGAACAAATTGGTTGCTCGTTATTGGAGTCTCACTTCTTTCTCTTTCAATTTCATGCTCAACATGCTTCCTTAGTTTAGAAATATCCTGTTTAGGTCTATTTATAGTTGAATAGGATATCACCATGTTTGTAATCAAGTATTTATCATTGAGTATACCTGTAAATCTATCTATTCTAGAACTAGCTTTGGTTGGAAATATGGAACATGTTATGGCTTGATTATGTGAATTTCATGGGTTTGAATTGGTGGATATGTATAAAAGGGACTCTCAAGGATATTCATGATAAGTGCTTGCATTCCAAATTCAAATCAATACATTATTCTAAACTATCTTTCTGATTCTAATCTTTTGTATTTGAGATTTCCTTTCAAGAGTCTAGATTAGTGAGCTATTTATTTGGTGAAGAATTATGATGGTGTCAGATGTGGCATGATTAAAATGATTTGATATTGTAGTCTTTGCCTAAATGTAACGTGAATAAGTGTGTTAAAATCATGATTATTTCATTCCTTCAAAGTAATGCAGTTTATTGTGTCACAATGGCTGGTTAAAGAATGTTTAGTAGTTATTTGATATTCCTGAAGCCAGCTGAATCATAAGCCCAAAGGCCATTGCTCAGTTTATTTTGATATTAAGGGTTTGAACAGGGCTTTGATATTTACTGAGACTAGTCCGCTGCAGATGGTGTGTTGTTTCTGGGCCCAGCGTTGTTTATTGTCACTTTTGGGAAGTGTTGGGCCTCAAGTCATGCCCAAGCATGTGTTTTTTTGAAAGGATTTTTGAGGTTGTAATTGGCACATTTTCCTTTTAATAGGTTGAGGTTTCCCTAGTTAAACTAATAATTATGGCCCTTTAATTTATGGTTGCTAATTAGTAACATTCAGTCTGTTTACGCAAGTAGGAGCGCAATTGTTCCTTAGTTAATTATATTAGTAAAGATAGTCTATGGCCCTCATGGTTTCAAAATAAGGGATTTTAGACAATTAGTTGAAGTGTGACATACTTAGCAAATATAGCTATGGCTCTTAAGAATTTGATTTTGAATTCCCTTTAAAAATTGGATTTGAGGTGCGCCGTGCCGAATAAAATCTTAAAATGCACGGCCCTCATTTAATTAGTACTTTAATCCTTAGAAATTCGAGACGCGCCATTTAGCAAATTTTCATGGCCCGCGCAAAGTTAAAAATGCGTAGTTGCTTTAGGCGCGTTATTTAATAAATTACCTTCCTAAACTCGGGTGCGCATTTATGTGACCCAAATCTAAATCTCAACAACGTTATATAAAATATGTTGCAGACTGCGGATACATTTATGTGACGTGGTTCAAGACATATTTTAAATGACGTTGCAATTTTCTTTAAAAAATGAATAAAGCATTTAAAAGTTTAAAATTGCACCATAGGCTAAAACATGTTTTAAAATTAGATAATTATGCCAGTTATAGTAGTTGAGCGACCGTGCTAGAACTACGGAACTCGGGAATGCCTAACACCTTCTCCTGGGTTAACAGAATTCCTTACTCGGATTTCTGGTTCGCGGACTGTAATAGAGAGTAAACCTTTTCCTCGATTCGAGATTCGAACCGGTGACCTGGGACACCATTAATTATCCTAAGTGACGACTCTGAATTTAAATTGAAATAAATCCCATTTCGATTGTCACTTAAATTGGAAAAAACTCCCTTAATATACCCTTCCGAGGGTGTAGGAAAAAGGAGGTGTGACAGCTCTGGCGACTCTGCTGAGGACAAGAACCCAGAACTTTAGTTCAGGGTTCAAGAATTTGAGCTTGGAATAATTGTTGTATTTGGCTTTATTTATTATCTGATTTTTATTACATGTTTGGGCCTAAATGTGCTAAATGTTGCATTTTACCGCTTTGATATTATCTGAACTGTATATAAACTGCTATGAAACCCTTCTCTTCTCCCTCCTGAGGAGTGCACGCTGGTCATGACTTCTTTCTGTTAGTGTCATACCCCAAATAGGACGATGCTCAGACAAGTTGCAAAGCCGGAGGATCTTTTGGTTACGGTATGCAGCCCCCTCTCGGCTCGAGTTGTCCGCTCGGGTAAGCCAGGTCTAGAATAAATAAACCCAGGTTTTAAACCTAGAATAACTCAGCCTCATACCGGATCCCTAGTAGGAACGCTTATCTTCATCATGTGCATTTGACTTAGGGGACTCAACATAGGGGTTGAGCCCGTCTAGGACAGGTGTACCCAAAACAACAGACCATCCTGATGCATCCTACTTCTGCATTTATTTGATTTGGATTTGCATACTGACTGGCTGTTTGAGTAAAAAAAGGGGGGGGGGGAGAGTTTGAAAAAGGAAATAGCAGTGTAAGGGTTAAGTGAGTTAATCGCCTGTTTCGATAGAAAAAAAACCAATGTCCAAATGGTACTGAAACTCTGCCAAATTTTTGAGAAAAATAAAAAAAAGAAGGAAAGGGTTTTGTTTTAAAAAATAGTTGGTTTTGTTTTATTTGCCCGAACTACGCCAGTTTGATTCCCACAAGGCGTGTGATACGTAGGCAACCCTCATCGGGTCTAACTTCCCTTTTGCAAAAAACAAGCCCAAAAAGAGCAAAATTTTATGTTTATGGTAAATAAGTAAGGTGGTGCCATTCTTGTCAAAAATAGCCGAATGTCCTTAAAAGGGCGCCGGAAGACTGTTTTTGCAAGAATAGCCACCTTTGGTCACTTTTTAATTTTTTGGCCAGTTAGCGGGCACAACCTTAAAATCTTCTTCCCCGAAGTGCTGAAAGGCCGTATTTGCAAAAACTGGATTTTAGTTTGAAATAAACTTTTTGAAAAATGGTGTTATTCTTCTTGAGTCAAAATGAGTCATAGTCTTCTTTTAATTAAAATCACCTTAATAAATATGCAGAATGAGCACGGGTCAAGGTTTGACAATTACAATCATAAACAAGATCCCTTTGGAGTTGCATATGTGGTGGGAGGATTTGGGTAAATCGGAGCAAGATAAGGTCAAGATACATTTGGGAGGTATCACCGGTTTGCTGAAGATAAGGCCTAGAGCAGACATCATAAAGGCATTGGTTACGTTTTGGGACCCAGCTCATAACGTCTTGCATTTCTCAGATTTTGAACTCACACCCACCTTGAAAGAGATAGCAGGCTATATGGGAAGTACTGAAGGTCTAAGGCATAAGTATTTGATCGCTCCAAGGGCCGTTAACTCTCACAAATTCATGGATTTGCTAAAGATAAGAAAGGGATTCCCATATTCTGAGTTGGAGGATGGTTTTTCCACTCTACGTTTTATATACCAGAGGTACGGTCATGTAGGAGGATTCAACAACCCGGAAAGCGGGGTTTGTAGCAAAGGGAACCGAGCAAAATGGGATGAGCATAGGCGTTTTGATTTCATGGTAGATTTCTTAGGCCTCGTGGTGTTTCCCTGGAAAGATGGAAATATTGATTTGCTGGTAGCTGGAGTCGTTAAAGTCTTGATTACCAATGCCAAGATCACCCTTGCCCCTATGATAGTATCCGAGATATACCGAGCTCTCACAACTTGTAGAGCTAGGGCAGATTTCTTTGATGGATGCAATTTGCTATTACAGATGTAGATGATCGAACACCTGTGTCACCGCCCTCAGTATATGAGCTATGGGTCCGCTGAGAAAAGTTGCGTTGAAAAGTTTGACACAAGGATTTCAGGGTTCAAGTTGTGAGAAGGGTTCGGAGATTGGGTATCCCACCTTCGCTCCATCACTGTGGGGCAAATAGAGTGGACATTAAGTTGGCTTCCTGTTGAAGAAATTGTGTATATGCTTGTCACTGGACCTTACTTCCTCCTAATGGGTCTTCGAGGCATTTAGCCTTACGCTCCATACTGGGTAATGGGACAATTGGGAAGGTGTCAGTTAATGCATCTAGATGAAGATCTTAGTGTTCATGCGGTCGAGGTTAGCTCCAATGACCAATTTCACGAGGAAATAGTTTGTTCTATTTGGAACGAGTGCCAGTATTTGATAGCAAACACTCGAGTGCGTGACCTATCTAGGGGAGAGGTCTCACCCGCCTATCTTGCCTGGTATAGAAAGAAGAACACTGCAAGAGCTGAACCAGAAAGACCAGCCAAAAAAGCTCACATTCAGGAATTCGTTGAGGCGTCGCAAGAAAGTGGGCTTGGTTGACCAAGGAGAAAGAGTACAGGGTCAAAATAGGAGAGCTGGAAAAGCAGGTCCGGGACCTTCAGTTTGAAAACAATTTGCAAGCCGCAGCCGATGAGGGTGAAAAGAAGAAGCTAGCTAAAGAAAATGAAGCCATTCGAGCTCAAATTCGAGAAATGAAAATAGCACCCGAAAATCCCGCCAAGAGTGTAAAGGATGAAAAGATTATAAAGAACCTTAGGCAGAAAGTGGATGATTATGGTTATGATTTGAACAAAGCAGAGGATGAACTAGCCAGGCCTAGAACACAATTGGCTAATAATGCGGAAGAACGAGCATGGATGGTTAGACAGTTAAGAGAGCAATACGACAATGAGGTTGCGGGGTTAAAGAAAAGGGTCATCACTGCTGAGAACAAAATGATCAAGCAAGTCAAGGATTTTAAAGCTGAAAGGGAACACTGTTATGATCTTATGGCTCCGCTGGAGGAAAAAGTGCAATAGCTGCAAAATCAACATCTCTAGGACACTCAGGTGTTGGAAGCCGAGAATCAGCAGATCGGGCGTCTGCTTCAGGAAAAGGGTAGGATCCGAGAGAGGGTCAGGGCCATTGGCGATTACATTATTGTGAAGTGCCAAGCATGTGAGGATATGACCCGCACCACTTTCTTCGCGGCAGTGATGGCATTTGTCCAGCAAATAATGAGTGATTTGGAGAGGCTCCAAGGGGATCTTGCATATAGACCCGTGGCGAGGCCGAATGATGCCCCGCGGGCCCCAGGAGCATTCGAGGCATTAATGTATTCATGATCTTTGCTTGAGTCTGTACTTTCTTGCTGTTGAAGTTTGTCAGTTTGTTTCGAGTTTGTTAGTTCTTTGTGTCTGTATTTTCATCTTTTCAGAGTATGTTAATTTCTTTTTAGTCTGTCAGTTTTGTAATCAAAGCATTTGTTTTTTTCTTTTCTATAAAAAATTGAAAATCCCAAAATGTTTTTGTTATTTATTTTTCATTTATATCCCCAAGAACTATGCTTGGTCTGATTCATGCGGGGGTCATGATACGTAGGCAATATCCATAGGATTTAACCATAACCAAATGAAAAATAGGAATAAAAAAAGAGAGGGAAAACAAAAGAGGAAAAGAAAAGAAAAAGAGAGAAAATAAGAAACCGAGAGAAGGAAACAATGGCAAAATAAGAGGGAGAAATGAGAAAATAAAAAACAGAGCAAAAGAAAAGAAAAAAAAAGAGAAATAGAAGTTGCAAATGAAAATAAGGAAAGCCGGGATGACGCATGCAACCGATCAAATGCATAATAGAAACGGTTAACTGCTTAGGTACATTCATGCCTCAAAATGTGCGGTTACCAATCTGTTAAATCCCTAATCACTTACAAGATTGTTGTTGATGTATTGATTTCAGGCAGGTGGTTAGTTGATTGGCATTCTAGCAAATCACTCTTACAACACCCGGTCAAAAGACAAGCTGAACATGGCCAACTAAGAACTGGAGGCAAGTATTGTCGATCTGTCAAAAGAGGTGGAAGAATTGGATGTTAATGCGATGAAAGAAGAAATGCATAAGTTAAAGCAACAAATGGCCGAAATATACCAGGCCTGGGCAAAGGGGCATCCACCACCGGTTTATCCCACCAACCCTGCTTATATCCCATCATTGGCTCAACCTCAGGATCCTTCCACTGCGAATTCATCTCCAACATTTCCCCCTACCAACAATGCTATGGCACCACTTCCCAAATACCACCAGCTTCACCACCCAAACAAATCCCATACCTTCCTTCACCAATCACTCCTGTTTTTGTGGCACCTCCACCTGCTGCATTACACTGATCTTCCAGTGAGCCTCTATTCCAGACTCACGACAACCAGTATTACCCCTTAGAGCCTACCTTCAAAGCTCCAAAACCATATTCCTACACCCCTCATTTTGATCTCCCGGCAGAAGTTGAGAAGCTACCTAAGTATCCTGAACAGGAGGAGATGATTAGGAAAGTCAAGAGCTTGGAACAATCTTTCAGGAATATGCAAGGGCTAGGTGGTCAAGTAAGTGTGTCATATAAAGATCTATGTCTTTTCCTAGATGTTCAACTACCATCAGGGTTTAAGATGCCCAAGTTTTATTTGTATGACAGGCATGGTGATCCGGTGGCACACCTGAGAGGTTTTTGTAGCAAGATGAGAGGAGCATGCGGGAGAGATGAATTACTGATGGTGTATTTCAGTCAAAGTTTAAGTGGCTCAGCTTTGGAATGGTACACCCGACAAGATCATGGTCGGTGGTACACATGGGACGACCTTGCCCAAGCATTCGCCTTCCATTTTCTGTATAATCTTGAAATCGTTCCGGATCGTCTGTCATTGATGAAGATAAAGAAAAATCCTGGTGAGAGTTTTAGAGAATATGGATTCCGTTGGAGAGAGCAAGCAGCGAGGGTTGACCGTCCGATGAAAGATAGTGAAATGGTTAAATATTTCTTATAGGACTTAGAGCCCACTTATTTCGGTCACTTGGTGTCAGCGGTAGGGAAATCCTTCAATAAAGTGGTAAAAATGGGAAGCATGGTAGAGGAAGGAGTCAAGTCTAACAAAATCATGAGTTATTCAGCAATTAAGGCGACCACCCAGGCCATCCAAAATGGTACTGGGGGTGTACTGGGGAAGAAGAAGAAAGAGGACATTGCAACAATTGAGTTAAGAGCTTGGTTCGGATCCAGGGGACCTTCACCTTACTATAACCAGCCTCGGCCCCACTACCAAACTTACCCCCACACTTCATATAGCCCATCAAAACACTACTACCCACTGCCAGATCCCTATTTTTCTATCCATCACGTTCAAACATACACTCAACCTCCTGCCCACTCTCAATGGCATGTGTCAACCCCACAGAATACCTATCTGGCTCCACAAAATGCCTATCCACCCCCAAGAGCTTATAGAAATCCCATGGAACAGGTTTACGACCAAATCAAGCCTTCAAGAATGAGAGGACGCAGAAGAAGAAGGCTTTTACTCTATTGGGAGAATCATATACTAGTCTATTTCACAGGTTGAGATAGTTGGGTATGTTGAATCCGATTGAGCCTAAACTGCCAAATCCTCCCCCGAGAAATCTTGACCACTCGGTGAATTGTGAGTATTGTTCAGGTGCTCCAGGGCATGATGCAGAGAAATGCTGTCACTTGAATACAACAATTCAAGAGCTCATTGATACCCATTGGATCGAGGTTAAAGCCCCAGAGGCACCCAATATCAACCAGAATCCGTTGACGGCCCATCATGAGACCAATATGATTGAGATAATGCATAAAGGAGGAGATCTTACGAAGCCCTTACTGACTGTAATGATGATCCGATCCAGTGAAGTCAGGCCGAGTGAAAAGTCAACAAATGGAAAGTCATTGATCAAGTTGAAAGAGACAGACAGTAAACCAGTCGTGGTAGTTGAGAAGGAGTCCTCAAGTGGGGTTGCAGTGAAACAGGAAAAAGCAAAAGTGGTGGTACCTGGGGTAGCAAACAGGCCTGTTGTAGTTGTGGAAGGTGCTCGCACAAAGCCGATCATTATCAAACCAGTAACTTAGCTACCGATAGTCAACAACAAGGCCTTCCCTTGGAATTATGGCCAAATGACAGTGACTTACAAAGGGAAAGAGGTTAAAGAAGAAGTCTGCGAGACCCATGGATTGACTCGCTCAAGGAGATGCTTTGCCCACGAGGAGTTAAGAAAAGCCAAAACCGCCAAAGATAACCCAGTGTTAGTGAAGAAAGCTATGATCGAAGAGGAAGCAGAAGAGTTCTTGAGGAGATAAAAGTGCAAGACTATTCTATTATAGAGTAGTTGAGGAAGACCCCTACTCAGATCTCATTGCTCTCATTGTTAATCCATTCGGACGAGCACCGCCGGGCATTGATGAAAATCTTGAACGAGGCCCACATTCCTGACAAGATCTCTATAAACCATCTGGAAAAGATAGCAAACAAGATTTTTAAGGTAAACAGAGTCACTTTTTCTGATGATGAATTGCCCATGGAGGGTACCGAGCATAACCGAGCCCTTTATCTTATAGTGAAGTGCGAAGATTCCGTGGTTACCCAGGTACTGATTGATAATGGGTCCAACGCAAACATTTGCCCTCTCTCCACCCTGGACAAATTGAAAGTGGATAATTAAAGAATTCACAAGAACAGTATTTGCATTCGGGGGTTCGACGGAGGAGGAAAAGATTCAGTCGGGGACATAGTGCTAGAGCTGACAATAGGGCCAGTTGAATTTACTATGGAATTCCAGGTGCTGGATATGGCGGTTTCTTACAATATTTTTCTAGGATGACCTTGGATTCATGCCACCAAGGTAGTGCCGTCTAACCTGCACCAGATGGTTAAATTTGAATGGGATAGACAGGAAATTGTGGTGCACGGCGAGGATAGTTTGAGTGCCCAGAATGATGCCGTTATACCTTTCATCGCAGTTGAAGATGACAAGGGGCTGTGGGTCTATCAGGTTTTTGACACAGTGTTAGTCGAGAAAATCCCAGAAGGGGAATGAGTTCCAATTCCGAAAGTGGCAGCCGCATCAGTCATGGTAGCCTCAGAAATGTTGAAGAATGGTTTTATACCTAGCAAGGGTTTGGGTGAGTCTCTGCAAGGTATTGTACAGCCGGTGTCCCTTCCCAAAAACTTAGATACCTTTGGTTTGGGGTTCAAGCCGACAACTGCAGACATAAAGTGAGCCAGAAAGTTGAAACTGAGGGCATGGGTTCGTCCAAAGCCTGTCCCACATCTCTCCAGATCATTTGTTAGGCCTGGTACCAAGAAATGCCCAGTAACAACAATTCCTGATTCTGTGGTTGGTCCTGATGATGAGTTGATTGAAATGTTCGAAAAGTTATTCGCCGATGTTAACATGGTAGAAGCTCGAGAGGGTTCAAGCAACGCAGATGTGCAGTTTGTTGGACTACGTGCAAAGATCAACAATTGGGAAGCTACTCTTCTTCCTACTTAGAGGGAGGAAGTGGGCTTTGATTTTCTTTTAGTTATCTGGATTATTCCAGGGTTGTAATTCAGATTCTATGTTCCGTCCATTTGGATGTATTAAACATTATTATCTTTAATTTCAATGAAATGCAATTTCCATTTTCATAATTCCTAATAATTTTTTTTTTCTTCTTTGTATAGTTCTTTTTATGCTGGTTTCAATGACATCACATGCATGAGGAATCTTCGGCCCAGTCTTAAAAGCCGATCTAATTCTGAAATAATAATACAAAAAATTGAGTGTGATGATGAACTGGAATATGATGATGATAAGGCCTTTGAAGAAATTAGCAAAGCATTAAGCCATTTTGAAGAAAAACCCAAGCCTAACCTGAATGATACAGAAGCAATCAATATAGGGGACCAAGATAATATCCGGGAAACTAAAATAAGTGTCCATCCTGAGCCACAAATTAGGGATGAGATAATCAAAGCATTGTTTGAATACAAAGATATTTTTGCATGGTCATATGACGACATGCCGGGTCTAAGCACTGATTTAATGGTCCACAAATTGCCCACTGACCCAACATTCCCTCTGTCAAGCAGAAGCTGAGGAAATTTAAAACTTATATGAGTGTGAAAATCAAAGAAGAGGTCACCAAGCAGTTTGATGCAAAGGTCATTCAGGTCACGCAGTATCCCACATGGTTAGCCAACGTCGTGCCTGTGCCGAAGAAGGATGGTAAGACCAGGGTGTGCATTGATTACCACGATCTCAACAAGGCAAGTCCAATGGATAACTTCCCACTACCAAATATCCACATATTGATTGATAATTGTGCAAAACATGAGATTGATTCTTGTGTGGATTGTTATGCGGGCTATCACCAGATCTTAATGGATGAAGAAGATGCAGAAAAGATGGAATTCATCATGCCATGGAGAACATAATGCTACAGGGTCATGCCTTTCGGTCTGAAAAATGCTGGGGCAATTATATGAGGGCAATAACAACCATATTCCACGACATGATACACAGGGAGATCAAGGTTTATATGGATGATGTAATTGTAAAGTCCAAGAAGCAGTCTGACCACTTCACGGATCTGAGAAAGTTCTTCCAAAGGCTTCGCCGGTACAATCTTAAGCTCAATCCTGCAAAGTGCTCTTTCGGTATTCCATATGGAAAATTTTTGGGATTCATAGTCAGCCGTCGAGCTATTGAGTTGGACCCATCAAAAATCAAAGCTATTCAAGAATTGCCACCTCCAAGGAACAAGACTGAGGTGTTGAGTTTGTTAGGGAGGCTGAATTACATCGGCAGGTTCATTGCTCAGCTTACGACAACGTGCGAGCCTATCTTCAAGCTGTTAAAGAAGGATGATGCGGTCAAGTGGACATACGAGTGTCAAGAGGCTTTTGATAAGATAAAGGGGTATTTGTCAAACCCACTGATATTGGTCCTGCTAGAACTAGGATGGCCTTTGATTCTGTATTTGATAGTTTTGGACAATTTGTTTGGTTGTGTGTTGGGACAGCATGACATCACTGAAAGGAAAGAGCGAGCCATATATTATTTCAGCAAGAAGTTCACATCTTACGAGGTTAAGTATACTCAGCTTGAGCGGATGTGATGTGCCCTAACTTGGGTAGAACAGAAGTTGAAACATTATTTGTCATCTTATACTACCTACCTCATCTCTCACTTAGATCCATTGAAGTATATCTTTTAGAAGCCTATGCCCACAGGGAGGCTCGCAAAGTGCCAGATCTTGCTCACAGAATTCGACATTGTCTATGTGACCCAAACAACGATGAAAGCACAAGCATTGGCTGACCATTTGGATGAGAACCCGGTAGATGAGGAATATGAGCCTTTGAAGACTTACTTCCCCGATGAAGAGGTGATGCATGTTGATGAGTTGGAACAGGTCGAAAAGCCAGGATGGAAACTTTTCTTTGATGGGGCTGCCAATATGAAAGGCATTAGGATAGGAGCGGTACTTATTTCTGAAACAGGGAAACACTACCCTGATACGGATCAGCTTCATTTCTACTGTACTAACAACATGGCTGAATATGAGGCAAGTATCTTGGGTTTGAGGTTGGCTGTAGACATGGGTGTCCAGGAAGTCTTAGTCATGGGGGACTCGGACCTTCTGGTACATCAGATTCAAGGGGAATGGGAAACCTGAAACTTGAAGCTTATACAGTACCGACAATGTTTGCACGATCTTTGTCAATGGTTTCAATCAATAGAGTTCAAGTACATTTCGAGGACTCATAATGAGGTTGCTGATGCTTTGGCTACCTTGGAGTCAATGTTGCATCATCCAGATAAGGCTTATGTGGACCCTTTACAGATCCAGGTCCGCGACCAACATGCTTACTGTAATGTGGTAGAAGAGGAACTTGACGGTAAGCCTTCATTTCATGATATCAAGGAATATATCAGGATGGAGGTGTATCCAGTACAGGCCACATATGATCAAAAGAGAACTATTTGATGGTTGGCAAGTGGATTTTTCTTCAGTGGAGGGGTATTGTATAAAAGAACTCCGTACCTTGGGCTGTTGATATGCGTAGATACTAGACATGCCACAACTATCATGACTGAGGTACATTCTGGAGTCTGTGGACCGCATATGAGTGGATATGTGTTGGCAAAGAAGATTCTTTGAGCCGGCTATTATTGGCCTACTATGGAGTCGGATTGTATCAGTTTTGTGCAAATGTCATCAGTGTCAAGTGCATGGAGATTTGATTCATTCTCCACCATCGGAATTGCACACCATGTCTGCACCGTGGCCTTTTATTGCGTGGGGCATGGATGTCATCGGGCCAATTGAGCCAGCAGCATCAAATGGGCACAGGTTTATTCTGGTGGCCATTGAATATTTCACCAAGTAGGTTGAGGCCAAAACATTCAAGTCTGTAACAAAGAAAGTTGTGGTTGATTTTGTGCACTCAAATATCATTTGTCGGTTTGAGATACCAAAGATGATCATTACAAATAATGGGGCCAATCTCAATAGTCATCCGATGAAAGAGGCATGTCATAAGTTCAAGATTACACATCGCAATTCCGCCCCTTACCGCCCCAAGGAAAATGGTGCAGTTGAGGCGGCCAACAAGAATATAACGAAGATACTTTGGAAAATAGTGGAGGGTTCTAGACAGTGGCATGAAAAGCTGCTGTTTGCATTGCTGGGTTATAACACTACTGTTTGTACTTCAGTAGGGCGACTCCTTATTTGTTGGTGTATGGTACCGAAGTAGTGATACCCGCAGAAGTGGAAATCCCATCCCTTCGAATTGTCACAGAAGCCGAAATTGATGATGATGAATGGGTCAAAACCCATCTGGAGCAATTGAGTTTGATCGATGAGAAAAGATTGGTAGCAGTGTGTCATGGCCAATTGTATCAACAAAGAATGACAAGAGCCTATAATAAGAAGGCGCGTCCACGAAGTTCGAAGTGGGTCAGCAAGTGTTGAGACATATTCTTCCGCATCAGGCTGAGGCCAAAGACAAGTTTGCCCCAAATTGGCAGGGGTCATTCATCGTAACGAGAGTGTTGTCCAATGGTGCTTTGTATTTAACAGACATAGAAGGCAAGTGTGTAGAAGTGTCCATCAATTTCGATGCAGTCAAGAGATATTATGTATGATCTTCTTTGGTTTAATTGTATTTGTTTGTACTTGGCATGTTTTGAAGATTGGAATGACGAAGGCATTTTGTTCTATTATCTAAACACTTTATCCTTCGTTACCCCCTTTGAGCCTTATTTATTTCCTTTCATACCCCTCTTTTGGAATCAGTAGCAAAGATCAGAAGCACAAGTGTGAAAGACAAGTAAAGAAAATAAAAAAAAGAAAAAGAAAAAAAAAGAAAAGAAAAAAAAGAAAAAAACAACAAACAAAACAACAAAAAAAGAAAAGGAAAAGAAAGAAAAGAAAAGAAGAGAAAGTGGAAGAAAAAGAAAGGAAAAATTACAACGACAAAGCAATTTCTATGCCTGAACTATGTTAGACCTGATTCCTTTTAAGGATACGTAGGCAGCCTCACGGTTTGGTCCCATCAAAGCAAAAATCCAAAAGTCCCAAGCAAAGAAACTGGGGCAGAAGTTGTGTTTGTTGTAAGAAATCTGATTCTGAAAGTTGTAATTTTAAACCCATTTGAATTGTTTTGAGCCTTTAAATACCCTTTTTTTAACCCTATCCAAAAGCCCACATTACGGTCCAAAGAAAGACCTTTTGATCAGTCTTCGAAAAATGCCAGGTCGAGCAAATAGATGTGATCCATTTCAGGGGCAATCCTCTGGTCCAAGCTGAGAGAGTCTTATTGGTGAAAACCCTCACGGGCACCTTAAGGCAAAAGGGAGTTAAGAGATGAACAAATGAGAGAGGTCTGTTGGTGGAAACCTTTTAGGGCACCGCAGGATGAGCAAGGTCAAGGTTTGGGTGAAGAAATCAGGTTGTGAAATTCTGGGGCAACAAAGTATATCAACTGAAAGTTGATTGGTTGGATAGATTGGGCCGGTTAATCCAAAATGCAATCATGATTAATGGTACCAGCTGTTCCACTCAGATAAGTCTCTTTTCCTTTTTCCTTTTAGCAAGTCGTCCTGTTTTGGATTTTCTTTATCCTTAAGTCTCAAGGTCATTGCATTTCATTTCTTTTGGGGTCTTGTTTCTCTAAGATGTTCCAATGTCAGTCTTGTTCAAAGCAAATAAGAAAGGATTTCAAAGCCCACACTACCAGCTTCCAAAATTACAAAGCACAGTGTAGCCCGAACATACCAAAGATAGCAAGATGTAAAGTGGGATATAGGTAGTCACTGAAAGTTTCATCGGTGGAACGACTGGGCAATGTCATGGGAGATGCAGAGGTTCAGAGAAACGGGTCAGATGTGTAAGACAACGGTTTTGGGTATAGAACACTCGGGTCATCAAGGTTCATAAGGTTTGAGGTTAGTCAAAAAGTCAAACAGTTCAGGGGAAGCAGGTCAAAACAAAGCACAGCAGCAGAGATATCTTCAACAAGAATGCCATCAACTAACCACCATTTTAAACTGGCAAGATTTTTCTTTAATTGAAATAGAGGCAGAAAATTTCATTTGTTTCGGAGGAACTCTCCGTAAAGGAAGAGCAAGCACCAAATAGGTTTGACCGTAAACTCTCAGGACCCTCCTGGAAAATAGGGCTTAGTTAAAAAACAATCATGAATGGCATAGTTTAGCATAAGGAATATAAGTTGGCTTCAAAGTTTGCATGTTTAAGATAGGATTCAATTAGGAGTTTTCAGGACCCTCCCTGAATAATGAGACCTAGTTTTAAGATTTCCATTAGAAAACAAGATGTAGCGTAAATTCTGTTGTAGGGTAATATAATTCAGCCGTAAAAATATTCACTTTTAAGATAAGACTTGATTTTGATTTTTAGGATTTTCCTGGGTAATAGGATGTAGTTTTAAGAACCTCTTAGATAACAGGACTTAGCGGGAGTAATACATTTAGAATATATAACTTAGATTTATAATTGTCGTTTAATTAAGAGTTGTCAGGACCTCCCTAGATAATAGGACCTAGCTTTCAAATTCTTAGCAATAGTTGGTAGAAGAATTCAGTTTAACAGTTACGTATGTGCTCAGCTACCAAACTGGGGAAGGAAATTTTTCTTTATTTGGTCTATTTTGTTAAAATCAGGTACCCACTTGGAGACCAGGGAGAAGTAGTTCAAGATTAGCAGTCAGGCACCCACCTGGAAAACATTGGAATACATTTCAAGTTTAGCAATCAGGAGCCCGCTTGGAAAGTTCAGCAATTAGGAGCTCGCCTGGAGAGCATGGGAATACATTTCGAGTTCACCAATTAGGAGCCCGCCTGGAGAACGTGGGAATACATTTCAAGTTCAGCAGTCAGGAGCCCGCCTGGAGAGCAAGGGAATACATTTCAAGTTCAGCAATCAGGAGTCCGACTGGAGAACATGGGAATACATTTCAAGTTCAGCAATCAGGAGCCCACCCGAAAAATGTGGGAATACATTTCAAGTTCAGTAGTCCGGAGCCCGCCTGGAGGGCAAGGGAATACATTTCAAGTTCAGCAATCAGGAGCTCGCTTGGAGAACATGGGAATACATTTCAAGTTCAGCAATTAGGAGCTCGCCTGGAGAACGCGGGAATACATTTCAAGTTCAGCAGTTAGGAGCCCGCCTGGAGAACACGGGAATTCATTTCAAGTTCAGTAGTCAGGAGCCCGCCTAGAGAACACGGGAATACATTTCAAGTTCAGCAGTCAGGAGCTTGCCTGGAGAACATGGGAATACATTTCAAATTCAGCAATCAGGATCCCGCCTGGAGAACGTGGGAATACATTTCAAGTTCAGCAGTCAGGAGCCCGCATGGAGAGCAAGGGAATACATTTCAAGTTCAGCAATCAGGAGCTCGCCTGGAGAGCAAGGGAATATGTTCAAATTCAGCATTCAGGTGCCCACCTGGTGAAATGGGCAACATCTCAAATACAGTTCAAGTTTAGCGGTCAGGCGTCCACCTAGAGAAAAGGAAAACATCTCAGAATGTACTTCAAGCTTTGGGCATTCAGGCATCCACCTAAAGAAAGGGAAAACATCTCAGATTACAATTCAAGGCGAAAACAGAGAAATTTCACTAGGAGAATACAAGTCAGCACGACAACAAGAGCTGCAGGATCAAGTTTGAAGATATAGATAGGTTTTTGCAATTCATAGATCATAGTTTAAACTAGCTTCTTTTATTTTTTCATGGTGTAATAAGGGGTTTAGTAAACAGTAGCAGCAGTATCAACAACAGTGAAATCACAGCTTCATGGTAGTCCCAGCTACCAAATATTCCTAAACTACACTGACCTGATTGTCGACGCCCCCTTTTTCCAAAACGGGGTTCGGAATCGGGTATACGACATTCGGGAGGACAACTCTATTCCCTTGCGAGTAGGGGTGTCCAAGGTTTGACAGAAAATCGATCCAAACCAAAAATCGAACCAAACCGATTAAGTAAACTGGTATTTTTCTTGATTTGGATTGGATTTGGTTTTAAATTTTAAAAACCGATAATATTTGGTTTGGTTTTGGTTCTATTTTAAAAAACCGAAAAATAAACCGAACAAAACCGATTAATTATATACAAAATTTAATAATTATTTATATACAATATAATATCTTTTTGTTAATAATTTTAATTGTTATTTTAAATTTTGGTTTATCCTGTTATATCTTAAAAGATTGCCTAAGCCCAAACAATAGGATTCGACCAATTTTCTTTTCATTACTAGACTCTAATTCTCTAACCCTCTGCACATACTTTTGCCTAAAAAAAGAGTTAAAAAAAATCACCACAAGAGTAAAGAAAGCACATTCAAATTGTAAGACAATAATGGCTAAAGCTTGAGAAAGAAAATTTTTAATTTTTTTTTGGTACATTCTTTTCATATAAATAGGTAAATAAACTTTCAGTTCTCAAATAAATATATAAAAAGCATAAATTTGGCAAATTATTTTTAGATTGTTGTCTAGCGTTGTTTTAATATTATCGACTTATCACTAGCTTACTAAGAATCGAAAAACCGAACCAAACCGAACCAAACCAACAACAATCAAACCGATAGTTTGTATTTAATTTGGTTTGTTTTTGGTTTTAAAATTTTAAAAACCGATTAAATTGGTTTGGTTTTGGTTTTAATTAAAAACCAACCAAACCGAACCATGAACACCCCAACTTGCGAGAATTGTTTTTTTTTTGAGTTTGAAGAGTCGTCACCTAATGATTATAGTGCATTAGGACACTTTTAAGAAAGAATTGAGATGAAGAACCAGAGTTTGGATAAGGGCTAGAAATTATCTCGAGGGGAAGGTGTTAGGCACCCCTCAAGATCCACTAGCGTGGTCCCGGCCATGTTACAATTGTGACTTTAAGCAATGAAGAAGACAAGTGGAAAATAAAGAAGAGGGTTTTCACATATTATTGCAAACAAGTTTTAGAGTTTGAAAAAAAAAAGGATTAGAAAATACAGGAAGTTGGTTTGAAAGAAAACTTAAAAAAACAAGTAAAAAAAAGGAAAAAGGATCCTAGGTTTGTAAATAATATGGATCACATCAATGCAATATCCAGCAATCACTCCTCGGAAAAGGGGTCGCACATGATATTAGCGCACCGGTCATCATATCCATATTCTACCCTTCCCATCCCGTTAAGGTATTTAAAGCGTGGAATGTCTCGTTACTTATTTCATGCTAGTACCTGTCCCGATCCTATCAGTCACGGAGGCATTTGGGACTACTAATACAAGAGGGAAAGGGATTTGGGGCTTTTGAGAGTTCTCAAAGGACAAAATACTAAAGCATCAATGAAAACACATAATGCAAGTAAAGGGGGAAGCAAATAGGCAAGTAGGGCTCAAGTAAGCCTCCTTGAATCAAATAAAGCCATAGAGTTTAGCATGTCTTGCACGTACTGGTTTGGTCTTTAAAAGAAAAATAAAGCGATAAGCGGACTGGTTCAACACATATTTTTAGATAGGAAGTCTGCATTAGGTTCACTCGAATGCAGTTGTCTAAGACTGATCCAGTTGATTAATTAACCCTTTGTCTATGTGTTGGATAGAACTACTGCTTTTAAAAACACAAACTGATTATAAAGAGAAAAAAAATACAGAGTAAAAATAGGTTTCTGAAAAGGGTACTGGTTTGTTACAAAAAATAGTTTAATAACTAAAAAACGAGTTTCAGAAGGCAGACTGGTTAGGAAAAGGAGTTGCCAATTTTTAACAAAAGAACTGAGTTGCAGACTGATTAGAAGAGATTTGTCAGATAAGCATAAAGAAATGACTTTAGGCCGATTTGAAAAATGTTTACCAGAGTTAACGAGAGTAAGTTTCAGAAAGAATACATTGATTTGATTGTGAGAAAAAGTTTTAAAAGTTCAAAAAGGGTGCAGGAAGTTGCTTGTTTTAGTAAAATCGATGTTTATTTAAACAAGTGAGACTATTCTGGTTCAAAATCCCTATAGGCAAGCTTTCTATACATTACTGCTTCTTGATACCTTTTTAAAAACTAATAGAAGCCTTATAAAAAATGATATATATATGCCATTTTATTATTAAACCTAAATGTTTGCCTAATAACATTATTATATGCAGAAATACAAACCCCTATAGGCATGGTGTCTACATGCTTAATTGCAAAAATCAGAGGTTAAATCCTACAGGCATGCTTTCGACGTGTGAAATTGCACAAATTAGAAATAAAATCCTATAGGCATGTTTTCTACCCTTTGTGCATAAAAGTAACCCCCTCCATTTTTTACTAAATCCACATGAGTTTATACAAATTATTATAGACCAGTAGAATAAGACTAAAATTAAAAGTACATCAGGAATTATCAGCTACATCCGAGTAGCGTAATTAAGACTTAGTGTCTAGCAATATGAGGTTGAACCACTTCCGAGATCAAGAGTTCCTAATACTTCTCTTATCTAGGGTGTTTCAGATATCCAAGGAGTTTCAGGAATCCCAGGCAGTGCTTACACCCAAGATATTAATTAGAACGAGTTATAGTGCAGTATGGAAGATCCAGCCCTCAAGTGTCCAAGTTCAGAGGGAGCTCATGGATCCCAAGGCAAGGCTCACAAGAGAGGGGCATAACTTAAGTTCTAAGAATGAGTGCAGGTGCAATAGATGGGGGGTAAGGAGTGCCAAGGTAGGCTGGTGGTAATACCTAGCCATAAGGTAGGCTGGCACACCCCTGACCAAGCCTGTTCAGCCAGCAAATAAGAGCACAGACCTATTGAAGGTCAGACTATGGTATGGACAGTGATTAAGACACTGCCAGACCAAGGTCTCAAGTTTAGGATACATATAAAGGGGAAGGGGAATGGGAATTGAAAGAGTTTAGGACTCAAGGAGTCCAGTCCGTATACATGAACAACAATGTCAAGTGGTGTCATGTTTTCTGAACCATAACTCAACATCCAAAAGGACTAGGAATAAGGATTCATGTAAGCACATAGATAAGTAAGTAAAATTATAGCATAGGAACAGTAATACAAACAAAGGAAATGATGACGAATAAACGTGTAGTGGAGAGGCAGAAATTAAACAAAGAGAGACATACCAGTTGCAGAAAAAAGCAAGCAAAGAAAAGCAGGATACTTTCAAGCCAAGCCACAATCAAAAAAGAACCTTTATGCTTGTGAGTTCAGATAACTTGAATGCTTAAAAAATTCTAAGTGTATTTGAGATTGAGAAGTAATGACTTGTTCGTTCTCCTTTGAAAGAGAAGAAGTACATGTATTTATAGTTTTTTTTGAAAACGACTAAAAAGTGGGGTAGTAAGCCACAGACATGGAAACAATCACTAATCAGAATCAATTACACAAGTGATTTCCCTTAATTAAGGGATCTCTTGTTAACGGGCAGTGATAGGTTTAAAAAATAAGGAAGGAAATCAATTTAAGAGGAAGACTGATTATTGCCATAAAAGGAGCAGTAAAACTATACAGCAAGTGATTAAGTCCAAGTACAGGAATATACTTATTTGGGAAAGGATTCAGTAAGGCAAAATAAGGAAAGAAATCAATTAACCCTTAACAGGCGAATGAAATCAAAATTTCACCAAGGGAAAGTTCGAAAATAAGTCACAAGTTTGAAGATCAATCAAAGAAAGAAACTCAGTATATAAATAAGGTGCACAAACACTATACATGCGAGGCCAAACTATGGCAAAAGGAAACAACGTACAGTAATAGCATAAAGCTAGTAGACAGCAAGTATTCATAGCATGATAGTAACGTAGGTCACGTTTCAGTGACTTGGTATTAGAGAAAAAGATCAGAAGTATGCAATAGTCAAGTGAAGACCTTTCTGAAAATATAGTCGAGTTTGAAAGATAGCAAAAACTCAGAACAAAAATGAATCACATATAGAAAAGGGATGATGAAACAAAGGAATTTCAAATCAAGTCTAGCAATTTCAAACAGATGCAATGTACTAATGATTTCAGGAACTCGTATAAACCCCAAAGAAATTAGGGGTTTCAACACTAAAAGAAGATAAACAAATGAAACAAACAACAATTAGTCTCCGATTCTCAAACAAATCCCAAAAATTAAGGTTTTTCACACCAATCAAACCTAGAGATGATAAGCAAATGAATCGAACAAGATATTAGCAAACAGGCTCAGAAACCCTAATTTGAAATCAAAGGATTTTTAAAAAGGAAATTTGGGGAAAACACTTAAAACATCAAATATAGCATAGATCCAGCATAGATCTAGACAAATAAATGAAAAAAGGAACCTCGAATAGGCTAGGGTTTTTGAGAACCCTAGAAAGGAGAAAGGCCTAGAAGAAACAAGATCAGATCTGGAGTCGATAAGGTCAGAATCAGGATCAGGAGGCTAAGACACGCCAGAGCAAGGCCGGAGATGGCTAGAAACCTTGAATTGATGAAGGTCTGAGTGAAGACCTTCGAAGGCTGGCCTCGAACCTTCAGGTATCAAGCACGTGAGAGCAGTAGGGGGTGAGTATAGGTTGTCCATGGCTTGAGCGGCCATGAATTTCGGTGAGTTTTAGGTTGAAAGCGGTAGAAAGTGATTAGAGTTTCTAGAGAGTTCGAGAGCGTTTGAGAGAAACGGGAGTTAGAGGCGGCGTCTCTAAAAGAATGGGGTATGGTTTTGGGGGTCGTTTGAAATTAAAAAGGAAAGGGGGAACGGTGGCCGTTGATCTAAATGATCAACAGCCTGGATTAAAAGGGTTTTGGGTTGGGTTGGTTAAATGGGTATTGGGTCGGGTAATTGGGTTTGAATTGGGGTGCCAATTTGGGCTGTAATTGGGCCTAGATTTTAAATAGCCAATTCTTCCCTTTTTTTTTTATTTTATAAAAAAATGGTAATAATGGTTTTAAAAGAAAATTGAAAATACTGAGTAAACAAATATTACATAAATATTAACTTGAAAATACTAGAACTAATTTTATAATTATAAAATGCTATTAATCACAAAATAGGCTATAATTGCAATTATATGTAATTTAGCTATAAGAATGCCAAATAAATTTGTAAAAATATGAAAAAATTACCTTAATTATATCTTGGTGTAAATGTTAGAATACAATAATCTATTCACCAAAAATAATAATTTTGGGAATAATTATTGAATTTTGTTGTATTAAAATAGGCAATAAATTGGTTTAAAAAATCATTAAAAATGCCAAAACTCTTGGGTGTGCTTATATATGCACATATATGTTATTTTGGAAGTATTTTGGGTATAAAATTACCTAGGAAAAAATTGGGTATCAACAACTGCCCCTCTTTACCTGGGAAGGATGAAAGAGTTGTCGGGTAAAGATATGATGGCCAATTTTGACCGGAAGCGGCAATTTGAAAAGGATTTGACCGAGCTCTGGTTTCTGAGCTGCCTACATATCCCTGGTTTTACAAGAATCTGGCCATATAGTTCAGGAACCATTGACGGAATGTGCCGATGGAGATCTAAAAAAGACGGACACGATGTTTAGGTGGCGAGAGGTATTTGAAGTCAGATAGGCTGCGGGAACCTGAGCGGGATCACTCCTGCTAAGACGGGTGTTGCTAGCCGGTGTACCTGCAAGTGAGAAATACGGGCGTATATCGTGCAAAAACTTAAACGTGATGCAAGTTCCCGTTGGACCATGAATATTGCCTTTGGACGGTTAGGATGACGTCCTCAGACCATGACGTCATGGGCCATGAAGCGCAAAATAAAGGATTCACAGGCTATGAAATGATGCTCTCGGGCAATGATAATGGTGCCTCCGAACCATAATGCCTTTGAATAATGATGTGAGGATATAAAGTGGGGTCCTCGGGCCATGGCATGGTGTTCTCGGGCTATGAAGATGATGCCTTCGAATAATCACGC
This sequence comes from Nicotiana glauca, assembly GCA_026770625.1. NCBI lineage: Eukaryota > Viridiplantae > Streptophyta > Magnoliopsida > Solanales > Solanaceae > Nicotiana > Nicotiana glauca. The sequence continues at coordinate 55,642 of MU789242.1, forward strand.
CCTCGGACGATTTAGGGGTATTTTAAGATTTGGCGGTATTTCAGCCTATGTGAAGGATAAGTCTAAATGGCAATATTTCAGCCAACGGGAATTTAAATAAAGCTGGAGATGTTTCAGCTGATGCCGAAAATGTAAATGGCGATATTTCAGCCGACAAAAATTTAAATAAAGCTGGCGATGTTTCAGCCAGTATAAAAGAATTGTAAATGGCGATATTTTAGCCGATAAAAATTTAAATAAAGAGGCGATGTTTTAGCCGATGTAAAAAATGTAAACGGCGATATTTCAGCTGACATAAATTTAAATAAAGCTGGCGATGTTTCAGCCGATGTAAAAAAATGTAAATGGCGATATTTCAGCCGACAGAAATTTAAATAAAGCTGGAGATGTTTCAGTCAATAAAGAAGATAAATGGCGATATTTCAGCCGGTAAAGAAGGATAAATATAAATGGCGATATTTCAGCCGATACGAGGGATTTAAACAAAAATTGGCGATGTTTCAGCCATGCAAGATTTAAATGAAGCTGGCGGTATTTCAGCCGATGCAGATAGAAGTGGCAGTATTTCAGCCATGCAGGATGCAGACAGCGCTTAGTCTCGGAAGGCAGAAAGGTAGCCTTATGCAATGCAAGAAAAATGCAGGATGGAGACAACGCTTAGTCTCGGAAGGCAGAAAGGTAGCCTTATGCAATGCAGGAAAATGCAGGATGGAGACAATGCTTAGTCACTACCTTATGCAATGCAGGAAAATGCAGGATGGAGACAGTGCTTAGTCTCGGAAGGCAGAAAGGTAGCCTTATGCAATGTAGGATGGAGATAGTGCTTAGTCTCGGAAGGAAGAAAGGTAGCCTTATGCAATGCAGGAAAATGCAGGATGGAGACAATGCTTAGTCTCGGAAGGCAGAAAGGTAGCCTTATGCAGAAATGCAGATGGAGGCAGAGCTTAACCTCGAAAGGCAAAAGAGTAGCCTTATGCAGAAATACAGATGGAGACAGTGCTTAGTCTCGAAAGGCAAAAGAGTAGCCTTATGCAGAAATACAGATGGAGACAGTTCTTAGTCTCGAAAGGCAGAAGAGTAGCCTTATGCAATGCAAGAATATAAAAGGACGGATAGTAGTGAGATCTCTTAGCTGATAGCTGATTATGATATCGTGACTGCTGGGGATGTTGTGTACGAATAGCAATTGCGAATAAATGATGATTCTGTGAAGTTGCATTCTTGGGAAAGTATGCGTGCATAAATATACATAGCGATATTGCAAGTCGAGTGCCTGTATCCAAAGAAAAATCATGAGTTCTGTAAAGGGAGGAAAGGTTAGTTCGTTTTCCCCTTGCTTCTGGTGTTGTGTATCATTGGGGTAGCGTCGCTAAACAGAAGCAATTCGAACAATAGTTATGCATGATTTTAGTAAATATAACATAAGTATACAATCAAAAATAGCTTTCTTTAGATGAACCAACGACTGCGACGCGGATCAAGACATTGCAACCTCTCTCGCTCCGAAATTTTGAGGGTCCTCCTCAAAATTCTGCCCCAGTTTACTGGGTTGGCACTTCTGACGGCCACGCTGAACGGTTTAAAAATTAGCTTCAGAATTTTGAGGGCCCATCCTCAAAATTCCGCCCTAGTTTACTGGAGTGGCATTCCTGGCAATGAATGGCTGAAAACGAACTTCGGAATTTTGAGGGTCCTTCTCAAAATTTTGCCCCAGTTTCAATAGCAGGGGGAAATGAAATATTTATTACATTGTGACCGAACCCATAGGGCTGCCTACGTATCCCCTCTTAAATAGGAATCAGGTCAGGCGTAGTTCAAATTACATCATAAAGGGAATTATAAGTGGTTACACATAGTATCATTTCACTGCATCTAATTTGATTGGCTTTGGCCAGACTTCTCCGTCCATCTCTGCAAGAATAAGGGCTCCTCTGGTTAGAACCCGGTGAACCATGTACGGACCTTGCCAGTTGGGAGAAAATTTCCCCTTGGCTTCATCTTGATATGCGAATATTTTCTTCAACACCAGCTACCCCAGTGTAAACTTCCTTGGCTTAACTCTTTTGTTGAAGGCTCTGGACATTCTGTTCTGATACAACTGACCATGGCAAACTGCATTCATCCTTTTCCCATCTATGAGGGCTAACTGCTCGTAGAGACCTTTTACCTATTCTGCAACATCCAACTCTACTTCTTGTATGATCCTCAAGGAGGGAATTTCTACCTCGATGGGGATGACCGCCTTTGTACCATAAACCAGCATGTAGGGAGTGTCCCCAGTTGAGGTGCGGACTATGGTGCAGTATCCCAGTAAGGAAAATGATAATTTCTCATGCCATTGTTTGTGCCTTTTGATCATATTCCTTAGTATCTTTTTGATATTCTTGTTGGCTGATTCTACAACTCTATTCATCTGAGGCCTGTAGGCTGTAGAGTTCTTATGTTTGATCTTGAAAGTCTCACACATTGCTTTCATCAAGTCGCTGTTGAGATTGGAACCATTATCGGTGATGATTGATTTTGGAATTCTGAATCGGCAAACAATACGGTCACGAACGAAATCTGCCACAACTTTCTTAGTCACTGCCTGTATGACACTGCTTCAACCCATTTGGTAAAATAATCAATTGCCACCAGGATAAACCTGTGCCCGTTTGATGCGGCAGGCTCGATAGGTTCGATAACATCCATTCCCCAAGTGGTGAATGGCCATGGTGAGCTTGTTCAGTAAGCTCGTTTGGAGGCACCTTTATCATATCTGCATGTATCTGACAGCGATGGCATTTGCGAACATACTGGATACAGTCTGTTTCCATAGTTATCCAAAAATACCCTGCTCGGAGTATCTTCTTTGCTAAGATAAAACCATTCATATGCGGCCCGCAAGTCCCTGTGTGCACTTCGTCCAATAGTCTGGATGCTTCTTTTGCTTCGATACACCTTAGTAAACCTAAATCGGGAGTCCTACTGTACAGGATTCCTCCACTATGAAAGAATTTGTTGGATAACTTTCAAAGTGTGTGCTTCTGAGTGGCGTTGGCAAGTTCTGAATACTTTCCTGTTGTCAAGTACTCCTTGATGTCATGGAACCACGATTTTCCGTCTGCTTCTTCCTTAGCGTGAGCACAATAAGCTGGCTGATCATAAATCTTTACTGGGATGAGATCAGTGAAATTCGTGTCTGGATGCTGGATCATGGATGATAAAGTAGCTAATGCGTCAGCGAACTCATTCTGGACCCTGGGGACGTGCTGAAATTCTGTCTTTGTGAATCTTTTCCTTAACTCCTATATGTGATGCAAGTAGGGGAGTATCTTAGAGTTATTGGTTTCCCACTCTTCTCGAACCTGATGTATGAGCAAGTATGAATCCCCGATCACTAGCAACTCCTGAATGTTCAAGTCAATGGCCATCTTGAGCCCCAGGATGCAGGCTTCATATTCGGCCATATTATTGGTTCAAGGGAATCTGAGCTTGGCGGAGGCCGGGTAATGCTGGCCGGTTTCTGATACTAGGACTGCTCCTATGCCAACTCCTTTGAAATTTGTGGCTCCGTCGAAAAACAACCTCCAACTGTCATAAGATTCTGAAATATCTTCTCCTACGAAGGACACCTCTTTATCAGGAAAATACGTTTTTAGAGGTTCGTATTCTCCGCCAACGGGATTCTCGGCGTGGTGATCTGCTATGGCCTGACCTTTGATTGCCTTCTGAGTCACGTAAACAATGTCGAATTCACTTAGCAGGATTTGCCAATTGGCGAGCTTGCCAGTGGTTATCGGCTTCTAGAAGATATACTTTAGCGGGTCCATTCTTGATATGAGATAAGTAGTGTAGGCACACAAATAATGCCTCAATTTCTAAGCTACCCAAGTCAGATCACAATAGGTGCGTTCTAATAGAGAATACCGGGCCTCGTACGGGTTAAACTTCTTACTGAGATAGTATATGGCTTGCTCATTCCTCCCCGTTTCATCATGTTGTCCCATAACACAACCAAATGCTCCATCCAATACCGCAAGGTAAAGCAATAGAGGTCTTCCTGGCTTGGGCGGAACCAAGACTAGCAGCGTTGATAGGTATTCCTTGATTCTGTCAAAAGCTTTCTGACAATCATCAGTCCATTTAGTAACAACGTCTTTCTTCAACATTTTAAAGATGGGTTCACAAATGACAGTAGACTGAGCTATGAATCGGCTAATATAGTTGAGCCTCCCCAGGAAACTCATCACATCCTTCTTGTTCTTTGGTGGTGGCAATTCTTGAATGTCTTTGACCTTTGATGGGTCCAATTCTATTCCTCGACGACTCACGATGAAACCCAGTAATTTTCCAGCAGGAACCCTGAATGCACACTTGGCGGGATTCAGTTTTAGATTGTACCTCCTTAGTCTATTGAAGAACTTTCTCAGATCTTCCATATGATCAGTGGCCTTCTTGGATTTGATGATGACGTCGTCCACATATACCTCGATCTCCTGGTGTATCATGTCGTGAAAGATAGTAGTCATGGCTCTCATATAGATGGCGCCAACATTCTTCAACCCAAACGACATCATTTTGTAACAATACATTCCCCACGGCGTGATGAAAGCCATTTTCTCTGCATCTTCCTCATCCATCCATATCTGATGATACCCGGCAAAACAATCAACAAAAGACTGCGACTCATGCTTGACACAGTTGTCGATATGAATGTGTATGTTCGGCAAGGGGAAGTCGTCTTTGGAACTGGCCCGGTTAAGATCCCGATAATCAACACAAATTCTAACTTTCCCATCCTTCTTTGGTACTGGCATGGTGTTGGCTAACCATGTCGGAAACTCTACTACCCTGAGAACCTTGGCTTTGACTTGCTTGGTAACCTCTTCTTTGATTTTCAAACTCATGTCGGGTTTGAATTTCCTGAGCTTCTGCTTTACCGGCGGACATGTTGGATCGGTTGGTAGTTTGTGAGCTACAATGGACGTACTGAGACCAGTCATGTCATCATACGACCAGGTGAATATTTCCTCATATTCCTTTAAAAACTCCATTTACTCTTCCTTTTCTGATGGTGACAGGTGAACACTGATGCGCGTTTCTTTGACATTTTCTGTATCTCCCAAATTAATGACCTCAATTTCTTCTAAGTTAGACTTAGGCCTATTCTCAAAATTCTCAACCTCTCTGATGACCTTTTCTGGTATATCATCCTCTTCTGAGTTTATATCCGTTTGTTGCGTTGTTTCGTTACAAGTCACAATCGTTGGTTCATCGTCAAAGTAATAGTAATGCTGTGTAAATAGAGTAAATGATAGAGAAAATAATAAGAGCGAGATATATGATAAACTATAATGCTTTGATTAAATTCATAATTGTTTGGAACTTCGGAGCTCTTTTCAAAAATAAAGAAAATGCGGAAAGAAGATCAGCTAGTAAAAAGTAAAATGAGATGCATGGTGCTTTTGTTTAGCCTTGCTACCCCGAAACTTTCTGGGCCCTAGTGGTTCTAATTGACCAATTGCTGAGGCGTTCTCCTTGGTTCACAGCTTGTATGGAAGGGGTTTCCTCCCCTTTCTCCTCGAAAAGAACACAGCAGTCCATATTATCATCCTCCAGAAATAGATTCTTCATGGCTGCCAATGCTTCATCTTCCTCTGACCCATATATAGTATCTGCTGATTGGAAAGTCTGCTCCAGGCGAGGTATCGGATGCTCCAGTGGATAGTAGGGGCCACGCCATGGTGGCGACCAGTGCAGAAATTCTTCCCAAGTATAACCGTACCCTAACCCGAAAGTGATGCCATGATTCTTTAGTTTGATAGGTTTAGTGATCCCCTGGAGGTTTTTGCCGAGTCCCTTTCCAGGTTCGTACCCACACCAATTTAGGATACTTTTAATCTTGTTATCCCACCATTTATTCTTGTCTACAGCGTTGACCTTTTCAATGTGGTGGTATGTTTCTCCGCCTATTCTCTTTCTGCTTCCAATCATTGGGATGGTGTGGTGACTATATATGTGGTTGCTACCATCGCCATGAATAATCACCTCTTGGTGATTCCATTCGAACTTCACTGCCTGATGCAGGGTCGATGCTACGGTTCCAGCAGCGTGGATCCATGGTCGTCCCAATAGCAAGTTGTAGGATGCCGGGACATCTATCACTTGGAAGTCAATGTTGAACCATGTTGGTCCCATTTGCAAGCATAGGCTGATTTCTCCAATAGTAGACCTTTGGGACCCATCAAAGGCTTTGACATTGATGGCCCCATCTTTGATCTCATGCAGGCTCTTTCCCAAAGTTCTGAGAGTTATCAGCGGATAGATGTTGAGAATGGATCCTCCGTCGATCAAGACTCTAGTGATGAAATAATCCTCGTATTGCACAGTGATGTGCAGTGCCCTATTGTGGCTCAGTCCTTCTGGCGGCAGCTCATCTTCGTGGAAGGTGATTTTGTGGCTCTCCAGTACTTGCCCTACCATATTTGCCATTTCGCCTCCAGTTATGTTGTTGGGCATATAAGCTTCGCTTAGTATCTTCATCAAGGCATTTTTATGTGCATCAGAGCTTTGTAGAAGAGCTAGGATGGAGATCTGCGCTGGTGTTTTGTTCAATTACTCAACGGCCGAGTACTTCCTAGCTTGTATTTTCCTCCAAAGATCATCGGGTCCAGTTTCAATAGGCCGTCCAGAGGCTTGCTTACTGGACTCAGCTAGGTGTTCTAGGGTGTAAACCCTCCCTGTTCTGGTCATACCCTGCACAGCAATTACTTCTCCTGTCTTGGTCTTCCCTTTCCTCCTAGCTTCGGCCGTTTAGTCCCATGGTATGTCATTTGAGTGGAACGGTGTTATGTATGACATTGCTACATGAATAGGTACCCTTAGTGGTAACACAACAACTTCAAAGGGTGCAGGTGCTTTTTGAACTACATATTCAACCTCAATTGGTCCGGCGTCTTTGTAGAAGAAGGTGCTTCAAATTCGAGAGGTATAGACATGTTTTCTTCATCGTCCCTGGAGGGTTGATTTTCCACAACAATTGGTTTAAGTGTGCCCGCTGGTTTCTTTGGCTCATCACCCTCAGCAAGCAACCCTATCTACCCTTTGGGGTACCAATCATCTTTGATCTTGATCATGTGAATGTCTCTACCTTTGTGGTCAGGCAGAGGGTTGTTGCGAAGATTAGGAATAGGCTCCTTTGCTATGATGACCTTATTGTCGATCAGGGTTTGAATCTTGTCCTTAAATAAATGACATTCGTCAATGGTATGTCCCTTCATGCCATAGTGGTACGCACAGGTTTTGTTTGGGTTGACCTATTGGGAAGGATTTTCTGGAGTTATGGCTGGGATAGCGGTGACGTAACCAGCAACTTTAAGTCTCTCGTACAGCTGGTCGATTGGTTCGGCGATGGTTGTGTATTGTGTGGGAGGTCTACGGTCAAAACTTGGCCTAGGTCTAGGGAGATTTTGGCGAGTGGGGGATGATTGGTAGTGAGAGGGTTGAGCGTTATAAGCTTGGTAGACAGGTGCAGGTTGAGAGTATCTGGGTGAGGTGGGTTGATATGTGGGAGGTGGAGATAATTGGTAAACGGTAGGTGGATTTTGATAAGAGGGTGCGGGTGCTTGGTAATTCGGGACAGGCTGATATGTAAGTGGAGGTGACGTGTAAGTGTGGTATTTTAGTGGTGATTTGGCTCCTTGTGCGACCATACGGCACTCACATCCTTCTTCTTGGACGTGCCACCAGACTGTAAGGCCTTGTTGGTGGCCTGCAATGCTTCAAGATTAGTAACCATACCATTCTTAATGCCTTCCTCAATTCTTTCTCCCAGTTTGATGATATCGGAGAATTTCTGACCCTCGATCAGCATCAACCTCTCGTAATATTATGGATCCTGAGCCCGGATGAAGAATCTGTTCATCTTCTCCTCTTCTAAGGCCGGCCTGGCCTTAGCAGCCTCTGATCTCCAGCGAGTAGCATACTCGCGGAATGTCTCGGTAGGTTTCTTCTTCAAATTCTGGATGTAGAATACATCCGGTGCATTCTCTGTATTGAATCGGAACCTATCAATGAAATCTGATGCCATACTTACCCAACTTGTCCATTTCTTATGGTCCTAGATTATGTACCAGAATAAAGCATCCTCCTTCAGACTTCTCATGAAGAGCTTCATACGGATCTTCCCATCCCTTCCGACTCCGACCAGCTTACCGCAATATGTCCTCAAGTGGACTCTGGGATCTCCCGTGCCATCGAACATTTCAAACTTGGGAGGTTTGTACCCCTCTGGAAGTTTAACATCTGGCTGAATGCAGAGGTCCTCATAATTCAGCCCCTCGATACCTTTGTTTCCTTCCGCGCCCTGGACTCGGCTGGTCAACTTCTTGAGTTCTGCTGCCAAGTTTCTGATAAGAGAGTCTTTGTCATCAGACTCAGGTGCATTTGAGATTGGTTGAGTGTAGTGGGGTACAATATCCACGTAGACGGTAGTGTTGTGGAGGTGGTCGTTTGGAGTGTGGCATGTGTTACAGTGTTGAGTATGAGTGCGTTGTATATGTGGTTGTGGGGTGTTCTGTAGAGGTGCAGGATTTTGGGTGTTGGGAAAATTGACATCAGGAGCGGTGAGAGAGAATGATAAGTTCTACAAGTTCCGAACCTGATCCAGTTCTTCTCGGAACTTCAATAATTTCTGCTCAAGTTGGGTAGCGGTTTCCTTAGCAACCGGGGTACCCTGAGGAATCTCAGTTCTTTCAATTTCCTTTCTGGCGCTTGCATCTCCCATTCTACCTTTGTTCTTGTTCCGGATAGGACTCGGAGGAGGAGGAGGTGGAGGGTCCTTGGATCTTGTGGAGTATGATGATGGTGCCATAATGCACGAACTAACCTTTAGGAAGGGGAATAAAAAAAACGAAAGGTAATAAGTTAGTGCGGGTTATGAGAAGAAAATATTGTGATATTTAAACACATTGTGAAAGAATATAAATCACGTCCTAATTTGGGTGTCTCGTTGTGCCCGAGGTAGGCCTAGCGACAAATTAATTTGGAGAACTTATAATGCTAAATGCCTTATTTTATTGATGAAAATAAGACAAAATAAAAAATGACGCTAAATAACAGAAAATAAAATGTCACTAGTGGCCATTGGCCTTATTACATCATTAAAGCAAAATAAAAAGACTCCTAACTACTTGGTCCCAGAAGGACCTTTTCCAGATTTGGCATCTTTGTCTCCCTCGAATAGCTTCACCAGCTCGCGTAGTCCTAGCAGCAAATAAGCTTGGGCCAAATGTCCGTATGCATTCCCTTCATCATTTTGATAGTCTTCAATACTCTTGATGAACTTTCATTCTAGCTCCACTAGACCCCGCTCCAAATACCCTAGTCGCTTGTTGGCGCTGACAGCCATATCTTTCCACTCCTCGATCAACTTCTGATGGGCTTCTTGTATTTCCCGGTGCTCACTTTCACACTTTCGAATTCTCTTGCACAGTTGATTATACTTAACCCGTGCTTTAGCGTGTTCGTCGATAATTTTGTGTCCTCGATTGATCCTGGGATAACCCAAACCATTGTGATTATCTTCCAACTAACATGAGTAGTGTGGCACACAACCGACATGATACCTGTCTGGCTCAATAGATTCTTTCCCCAAAACAAGTTTGTAATGCCACATGTGCTGAGCTTGGCACTTGTGAGGGCTATCATCGTCCTGGAAGTCAGCCCTAAAGTGACTCATTTTTTCAACCCTTGGTATGATTTGCTTTCTTCCATCCTGCCCCATGGCTCGGAGGGAAACGTAGGGATAAGTCCCTCTTAGACCAATGAGTATGAGAAATGGTGCGTCTCGGGATTGAACAATGAATTCTTCCGTAGGGAACAACTCGACCATCCACTGTACCTGGTCTTCTTTTAGATTCTCAAATAACTCTACCCATCTTCCAGCATCCTCTGGCTGAGCAAACATGTTATGCATATAATTCATACGCCTTGGCTGGTGGAAGGCGATGTGATCATCCCAGTCTCTGCATAGGATCTCTTGCCAGTATTCTCCTTTCTGGAGGTGCTCCATGAGCCAGAGCTGAAGTAATAATTTGCAACCCTCAAAATGATTGTCCTTTTGCTGATAGTTGTCCAGGGCTCGGTATATCTCAGCAACGATCATGGGCACGATACTGAAAGGCTGCCCGCCAATTCCTTCCATCAGAGTCTTGGTTACCATGACCAGTCCGGTGTGGATCCTAGCCTTCTTCATTAGGGAACACTATCGTTCCCAAAAAAGTAGAACATAAAAACAAAGACCCTTATGTGGATATGCCCTAATGAGGTGAGGGCGAATTCATCTGAGTAGGTACGGTATGACTTGCTATGGCACTACCTCTCGTACATATAGTCGAATGGGATGTGAGGGTCTTTCAGATCGGTTAAATCTGGATTCTTCTTCAGTCCCATCATCTTAAGGAAACACCTACCCTTGCGATTCTCTGGCATAAGCAAACCCGGAGTCTCCCAAGGAATACCAGCTAAACCTCCTATTTCTTCGATCAAAGGAGTCATTTCAAGGTCCCCGAAGCGGAACACGGACCTGTCACTATTCCAGAACAGTGTCGCAGCCTCTATGATTTTGTTGTCCGGCTAGATTTCTAGAAGAGAAGACAAATTCCCTAAGTATTTGCGGACGAGTGTCTGATCACTGGAGTGGAGGTCTTTCCACCAATTCAGCAGCCTTGGATCAATGTTGGTTACCATGCCAAATCTGGGGACTTCGTGCCTCATTTTCTGCAAAACAAAGCGTTAGGCCCTTAGCCCACCAGACTCAACTATTTAAACCAATAATTAGTATAGCAAGCATTTAGTTCTCCAAATAAATGCACAGAACATGGAGGTGTCCGTTTGGGTTTCAAGGAAACCCGATGGACTTTGGACAAGGCTATCCTAATGAGTCATTATGTGGACAACATAACTAACTCGGCTAGGTTTGACCATGATGCATGTACAGTTTAAACGGAGTAATGTTTCTATTGGGGTATTAGACATGTACCCTTGAGCGGACAACTCAAGAGGGAAAGGCACGGAACCGTCGACTGCACCGCTGATCGACTGGTTTTACCGCAAATTCGCCTTTACCAAATTTAAAGGGTGATAATATTTGAAGGGTGCAACCACTCATTATAAGCGTTGCTATGGTATTTGTTTGGCATGAGTGGAATATGATGTTGAATATGCACTTTACAAGAATGAAACAAATTGACATGTATTTCCACGTTCATATGATAAATGTTTATAATAATTGCTCATAATTAAAACAGAATTGAAATAAAGCAGTAAAGGAAAGCAGTTAAAGGAAAGAAAAGACATGAACAACCAAGTCAGTTTCGTAGTGGAAGAATAAATGGTAGTAAATAAAAGCAATTAATGAGATAACAAAGTCACAAGTAACATGCAATGGTAAAAGCCTAAATGATTCTCCAGCAGAGTCGCCATGCTATCGATGCCCCCTTTTTCCAAAACGGGGTTCGGAATCGGGTATACGACATTCGGGAGGAAAACTCTATTACCTTGCAAGAATTGGGTTTTTTTGAGTTTGAAGAGTCGTAACCTAATGATTATAGTGCATTAGGACACTTTTAGGAAAGACTTGAGATGAAGAACCAGAGTTTGGATAAGGGCTAGAAATTATCTCGAGGGGAAGGTGTTAGGCACCCCTCAAGATCCACTAGTGTGGTTCGACCATGTTACAATTGTGACTTTAAGCAATGAAGAAGACAAGTAGAAAATAAAGAACAGGGTTTTCACATAGTATTGCAAACAAGTTTAAGAGTTTGAAAAAAAAAGGAGTAGAAAATACAGGAAGCTGATTTGAAAGAAAACTCAAAAAAACAAGTGAAAAAAAAAAAGGAAAAAGGGGTCCTAGGTTTGAAAATAATATGGATCACATCAATGCAATATCCAACAATCACTCCTCATAAAAGGGCCGCACGTGATATTAGCGCACCGGTCATCATATCCATATTCTACCCTTCCCATCCTGTTAAGGTATTTAAAGCACGGAATGTCTCGCTACTTATTGCATGCTAGTACCCGTCCCGATCCTATCAGTCCCGGAGGCGTTTGGGACTACTAATCCTAAAGGGAAAGGGATTTGGGGCTTTTGAGAGTTTTCAAAGGACAAAATACTAAAGCGTCAGTCAAAACACATAATGCAAGTAAAGTGGAAAGCAAATAGGCAAGTAGGGCTCAAGTAAGCCTCCTTTAATCAAATAAAGCCATAGAGTTTAGCATGTCTTGCACGTACTGGTTTGGTCTTTAAAAGAAAAATAAAGTGATAAGTGGACTGGTTCAGCACATATTATTAGATAGGAAGTCTGCATTAGGTTCACTCGAATGCAGTTGTCTAAGACTGATCCAGTTGATTAATTAAGCCTTTGTCTATGTGTTGGATATAACTACTGATTTTAAAAATACAAATTCATTATGAAGAAAAAAAATTACAGAGTAAAAATAGGTTTCTGAAAAGGGTACTGGTTTGTTACAAAAAATAGTTTAACAACTAAAAAACGAGTTTCAGGAGGCAGACTGGTTAGGAAAAGGAGTTTCCAATTTTAACAAAAGAACAGAGTTGCTGACTGATTAGAAGAGATTTGTCAGATAAGCATAAAGAAATGACTTTAGGCCGATTTGAAAAATGTTTACCAGAGTTAACGAGAGTAAGTTTCAGAAAAAATACAGTGATTTTATTGTGAGAAAAAGTTTTAAAAGTTCAGAAAGGGTGCAGGAAGTTGCTTGTTTTAGTAAAATAGATGTTGTTTTAAACAAGTGAGACGATTCTGGTTCGAAATCCCTATAGGCATGCTTTCTATACGTTATTTCTTCTTGATACCTTTTCAAACATTAATAGAAGCCTTATAAAGAATGATATCTATATGCCATTTTATTATTAAACTTAACTGTTTGCCTAATGACGTTATTATATGCAGAAATGCAAACCTCTATAGGCATGGTGTCTATATGGTTAGTTGCAAAAATCAGAGGTTAAATCCTACAGGCATGCTTTCTACGTGTGAAATTGCACAAATTAGAAATAAAATCCTATAGGCATGCTTTCTACCCTTTATGCATGAAAGTAACCCCCTCCATTTTTTACTAAATCCCTATGAGTTTATACAAATTATTACAGACCAGTAGAATAAGACTGAAATTAAAAGTACATCAGGAATTATCAGCTACATCCGAGTAGCCTAATTCAGACTTAGTGTCTAGCAATATGAGGTTGAACCACTTCCGAGATCAAGATTTCCTAAGCCTTCTCTTAACTAGGGTGTTTCAGAGATCCAAGGAGTTTCAGGAACCCCAGGCAGTGCTTACACCCAAGATATTAATTAGAATGAGTTATAGTGCAGTTTGGAAGAGCCATCCCTCAAGTGTCCAAGTTCAGAGGGAGCTCATGGATCCCAAGGCAAGGATCACAAGAGAAGGGCAGAACTTAAGTTCTAAGAATGAGTGCAAGTACAATAGGGGGGGGGGTAAGGAGTGCCAAGGTAGGCTGGTGGTCATACCTAGCCATAAGGTAGGCTGGCACACCCCTGACCAAGCCTTTTCAGCCAGCAAATAAGAGCACAGACCTATTGATGGTCAGACTATGGTATGGACAGTGATTAGGACACTGCCAGACCAAGGTCTCAAGCTCAGGATACATATAAAGGGGAAGGGGAATGAGAATTGAAAGAGTTTAGGACTCAGGGAGTCCAGTCCATATACATGAACAACAATGTCAAGTGCTGTCATATTTTCTGAACCATAGCTCAACATACAAAAGGACTAGGGATAGGGATTCATGTAAGCACAGAGATAAGTAAATAAAATTACAGCATAGGAACAGTAAGACAAACAAAGGAAAGGCTGAAGAATAAACATGTAGTGGAGAGGCAGAAATTAAACAAAGAGAAACATACCAGTTGCAGAAAAAAGCAAGCAAAAGAAAAGCAGGATACTTTCAAGCCAAGCCACAATAAAAAAAGAACCTTTATGCTTGTGAGTTCAGAAAACTTGAATGCTTAAAAAATTCTAAGTGTATTTGAGAGTAAGAAGTAATGACTTGTTCGTTCTCCTTTGAAAGAGAAGAAGTACATGTATTTATAGTTTTTTTGAAAATGTGTAAAAAGTGAGGTAGTAAGCCACAGACATGGAAACAATCACTAATCAGAATCAATTACACAAGTGATTGCCCTTAATTAAGGGATCTCTTGTTAACGGGCAGTGATAGGTTTAAAAAATAAGGAAGGAAATCAATTTAAGAGGTAGATTGATTATTGCCATAAAAGGAGTAGTAAAACAATACAGCAAGTGATTAAGTCCAAGTACAAGAACATACGTATTTGGGAAAGGATTCAGTAAGGCAAAATAAGGAAAGAAATCAATTAACCCTTAACAGGCGAATGAAATAAGAATTTCACAAAGGTAAAGTTCGAAAATCAGTCACAAGTTTTAAGATCAATCAAAGAAAGAAACTCAGTATTTAAATAAGGTGCACAAACACTATACATGCGAGGCCAAACTATGGCAAAAGGAAACAACATACAGTAATAGCATAAAGCTAGTAGACAACAAGCATTCATATCATGATAGTCACGTAGGTCAAGTTTCAGTGACTTATTAATAGAGAAAAAGATCAGAAGCATGCAAAAGTCAAGTGAAGACCTTTCTGAAAACATAGTCGAGTTTGACAGATAGCAAGAACTCAGAACAAAAATGAATTACATAAAGAAAAGGGATGATGAAACAAAGGAATTTCAAATCAAGTCGAGCAATTTCAAATAGATGCAGTGCACTACCAATTTCAGGAACTCGCATAAACCCCAAAGAATTTAGGGTTTTCAACACTAAAAGATGATAAACAAATGAAACAAACAACAAATAGTCTCAGATTCTCAAACAAATCCCAAAAATTAAGGTTTTCCACACCAATCAAACCTAGAGATGATAAGCAAATGAATCGAACAAGATATTAGCAAACAGACTCAGAAAACCTAATTTGAAATCAAAGGATTTTTAAAAGGAAATTTAGGGAAAACACTTAAAACATCAAATATAGCATAGATTCAGCATATATCAAGACAAATAAACGATAAAAGGAACCTCGAATAGGCTAGGGTTTCTAAGAATCCCGGAAACAAGAACGGCTTGGAAGAAACAAGATCAGATCTGGAGTCGATAAGGTCAGAATCAGGCTCAGGAGGCTAAGATACGTCGAAGCAAGGCTGGAATTGGCTAGAAACCTCGAATCGACGAAGGTCTGAGTGAAGACCCTCGAAGTCTAGCCTCGAACCTTCAGGTATCAAGCACATGAGAGCAGTAGGGGGTGAGTATAGGTTGTCCATGGCTTGAGCGGCCATGAATTTCGGTGAGTTTGGGGTTGAAAGCGGCAGAAAGCGATTAGGGTTTCGAGAGAGTTCGAGAGCATTTGAGAGAAAAGGGAGTTAGAGGCGGCGTCTCTGAAAGAATGGGGTATGGTTTAGGGGTCGTTTGAAATTAAAAAAGAAAGGGGGAACGGTGGCCGTTGATCATTTGGGTTGGTTAAATGGGTATTGGGTCTGGTAATTGAGTTTGAATTGGGGTGCGAATTTGGGTTGTAATTGAAATGCAATTGAGGCTAGATTTTAAATAGCCAATTCTTCCCTTTTTTTTAATTTTATAATAAAATGGTAATAATGGTTTTAAAAGCATATTAAAAATACTGACTAAACAAATATTACATAAATATTAACTTAAAAATACTAGAACTAATTTTATAATTATAAAATGCTATTAATCACAAAATAGGCTATAAATGCAATTATATGCAATTTAGCTTTAAGAATGCCAAATAAATTTGTAAAAATATGCAAAAATTACCTTAATTATATCTTGGTGTAAATGTGAGAATAAATGAGCTATTCACCAAAAATGATAATTTTGGGAATAATTATTGGATTTTTTTGGTATTAAAATAGGCAATAAATTGGTTAAAAAAATCATTAAAAATGCCAAAACTCTCGGGTGTGCTTATATATGCACATATATGCTATTTTGGAAGTATTTTGGGAATAAAATTACCTAGGGAAAAATTGGATATCAACACTGATTTCTTTTTAGCCAAGGATATGTAGACAACCTCGAAAGCAGGGTGCGGTCAAATCTTTCAAAAATGCGCCCTACGGAGTATTCGAATGGGCAAAAATTACTCGTATCCGCTCACTTTATCTTTGCACAAAAAATCTTCGTGTTTTCGAGTAAAGAGGAGCAGATGTGAGCACATGATTTTTTCCCTATATGAATTACTCCCATAAATTTAAAATAAAATAATTCCTTTCATTGTTTGCAATTTCGTGAATTTTTGTGGCATTTTTGTTATTGTTTGCATTCGTATGCGCATGTTTTAATTAATGAAAATATAAAAATATGTGCATATGTATCTAGGATTTAATTTGACATGTTAGGATCAATTAAGTAATTAAATTATTTTATAAAAAGGAAAAATCACAAAAAAATAGTTGTTTTGCACCTTTTAATTTTAATTTTTGATTTTTGAGTAGTTCTTCTCTAATTAATTATTTATAGTAATTTTTATTTAGGATTAATTTAAATTGGTAGGATAATTTGAGTTAAGAATTAAGTTAAGTTTTATTTTTCATTATTGTTCTTCAAAGAAAAAGGAATTAACAAAAAAAAAGAGAGAAAGAAAATAAACGGAAAAGAGTTAAGGAAAAACCAGATCTTAGGGCCCTGTCATTCAACTTTCCCCAAGCCCAGATTCATATTACCCCATAGTCCAGCCCAATTCTGTTTTGATAACCTGCTCCAAACTCATTCAGGCATCAGGACGACTCTAAACGGCGTCGTTTTGAGTTCAGCGGTGTCAAAAGATCCCAGCCCTAGATGATGTCTCATCTAACGGCCTGGGAATTGTCCTTTTAATTAAAATTGTCCAAAACATTTAGATGTTACCTAGGACCGTGGTCTTTTATCTCTCAGACCCTTCATCTCCCACCGTCGCCTACCACCGTCAAAAACCATCTCCACCGGCAACGCACCGCTAAATAACTCGAAATCCTCAACCTACACTCCTCATACTCCTTCAAACACTAAGCCATAGTCAATTTCCCTAGCATCCCCACCGTTTCCCTTTAATTTCAAATCTAAAACGGAATCTTAGATTCGTTCCCACTTTTGATTCATCATGCAAAAGGGTAGGGGTTCATTTTTCTCCAAGCTTTGAAGATATTTTGGCCTGAAACGAGTGTTAGACGCTTGTTATCATAAGAACAAGCCAACTAATACTCATTTTTGGCTCAAATCAAAATCGTCGGTAGTCTATTCAAGACCCGTTCGTCTATTTATTCGAGGTATCTCTATTCATTTCTTTCCCTGCCTTTGTTCTCATCTCTCCCCATTCTTTCTATTTTTTCTGTTTCCTTTTTCTCTTTGACCAGTCTAAAATTCGGATATCATTAATTTGTGAGTAATTCTAGGCTAATTTTGTTTAAAAAAAAGGATTAAATTAGAATTAATTTTGTTTGTTTGCCTTTATTTTCTAGATTTTGAACTAGTACTTAAAGATGATCGAGTTCTTTTCTTTGTACAAGCTGTCGATTGGGTTTTTCATCTTGGTTGGGTTGGTAAATGGGATTCGAAGGCTCATGAGTTGGCTTGACTCAACTTTGAGTTTTTGGTTCATTTTGACCCGTTCCAAAGCAGCCCAGGGTTTTGATTTGGGTCTTGGGTTACCCTGACCCATGTTGGATTGTGGGAAGGTAAATACAGGGGTATCAATGGGTGTTTTGGTTATTTCAGGATTGGGAATATTTTCTGTTATGGGGGGAAGCTTCTAGAGGATAAGGGTAGGTTCACATGTGAAGAGACAAGAGAGAGTTTAGATATTTTAGATCGTAAAAGAGAGGTATTTCAGCAATTAGAGTTTAAACTTAGGGTGTGAATTGAACAAGAAGAAAATTAAAAAAGGGGTAAAAGGTAAAAAACCAATTCGGAGGGCTGCCCTAAATGCCTTGGCTATAAAGGCACTCTACCTTGTTATTCAAGGCAGAGCTTCAGTGATAGAACCCCCAGAAATACAGGCAGCTAGAAATTTTCGAGTGAGATTCACTGTTTCATTAGCTATTTCTGCAATTTCTTGAGCTTCAATTCCTGGAGTGATCCATGACTTAAGTGTAGCTGAAATGGTTTGAGTGTGGAGGTTTAAAAGGCTTGTCTTGAAGTTTTGGTCGATTTTTTTGCTGCACACTATTCTTAGTTCAAAGCTGGGTCTGGGGAACTATTCTGTTGCTTATTACTATTGTTGATTACTGCTGATCCTGCCTTCCTTTTTCCTTTCATTTCAGGTATTTGTCAATCCCATGGACACCATCTAAATGTATTTTGAAGTTTGAATCTGAAAATGTGAATAAATTGGTTGCTCGTTATTGAAGTCTCACTTTTTTCTCTTTCAATTTCATGCTCAACATGCTTACTTAGTTTAGAAATATCCTGTTTAGGTCTATTTATATTTGAATAGGATATCACCATGTTTGTAATCAAGTATTTATCATCGAGTATACCTGTAAAGCTATCTATTCTAGAACTAGATTTGGTTGGAAATATGGAATATGTTATGGCTTGATTATGTGGATTTCATGGGTTTGAATTGGTGGATGTGTATAAAAGGGACTCTCAAGGATATTCATGATAAGTGCTTGCATGCCAAATTCAAATCAATACATTATTCTGAACTATGTTTCTGGTTTAATCTCTTGTATTCGAGATTTCCTTTCAATAGTCTAGATTAGTGAGCTATTTATTTGGTGAAGAATTATGATGGTGTCAGATGTGGCATGATTAAAATGAGTTGATATTGTAGTCTTTGCCTAAACATAACGTGAATAAGTGTGTTCAAATCATGATTATTTCATTCCTTCAAAGTAATGCAGTTTATTGTGTCACAATGGCTGGTTAAAGAATGTTTAGTAGTTATTTGATATTCCTGAAGCCAGTTGAATCGTAAGCCCAAAGGCCATTTCTCAATTTATTTTGACATTAAGGGTTCATACAAGGCTTTGATATTTATTGAGACTAGTCCACTGCAGATGGTGTGTTGTTTATGGGCCCGACGTGGTTTATTATCAATTTGGAAAGTGTTGGGCCTTAAGTCAGGCCCAAGCATATATTTTCTTGAAAGGATTTTTGAGGTTGAAATTGGCCATAACAGGGCCGTTAGATTGAATGTATAATTTTCCTTTTAATAGGTTGAGGTTCCCCTTGTTAAACTAATAATTATGGCCCTTTAATTTATGGTTGCTAATTAGTAAGATTCCGTCTGTTTAGGCAAGTAGGAGCCCAATTTTTCCTTAGTTAATTATATTAGTAAAGATAGTCTATGGCCCTCTTGGTTTCAAAATAAGGGATTGTAGACAATTAGTTGGAGTGTAACATACTTAGCAAATATAGCTATGACTCTTAAGAATTTAATTTTGAATTCCCTTTAAAACTTGGATTTGAGGTGCGCCGTAACGAATAAAACCTTAAAATGTACAGCCCTCACTTAATTAGTACTTTAATCCTTAGAAATGCGAGGCGCGTCATTTAGAAAATTTTCATGGCCCTTGCAAAGTTAAAAATGCATAGTTGCTTTAGGCATGTTATTTAATAAATTACCTTCCTAAACTCGGGTGTGCATTTATATGACCCAAATCCAAATCTCAACAATATTTTATAAAATGTATTGCGGACTGTGGGTATATTTATGTGACGTGGTTCAAGACATATTTTAAATGACGTTGCAATTTTCTTTAAAAAATGAATAAAGCAGTTAAAAGTTTAAAATTGCACCATAGGCTAAAACATGTTTTAAAATCAGATAATTTTGCCAGTTACAATAGTTGAGCGACCGTGCTAGAACCACGGAACTCGGAAATGCCTAACACCTTCTTCCGGGTTAACAGAATTCCTTACTCGGATTTCTGGTTCGCGGACTGTAATACAGAGTCAACCTTTTCCTCGATTCGGGATTCGATCTGGTGACTTGGGACACCATTCATTATCCTAAGTGGCGACACTGAATTTTAATTGAAATAAATCCCGTTTTGATTGTCACTTAAATTGGAAAAAACTCCCTTAATATACCCTTCTGGGGGTGTAGGAAAAAGGAGGTGTGACAAGTTCTATCCCAGAAGTGAAGAGGGAGTATTCTTGGGATATTCTTCACATAGCAAAGATTATAAAGTGTTCAATAAAAAAACTTTATGTGTAGAAGAAAGTGTACATGCTATTTTTGATGAAACTAACATTCTTTCTGAGAGACAGGAACATGAAGATGAAGCTATTGGGATGGTAAAAGATTTGAGTGAAGTCTCAGCTCAAGCTAAAGTTGCACCTAAAGAAGGAACATGTGATGGAATAGGTTCTTCCATCCAGGGAAACCTGATAGGGGGAACTAAACAAAGAGGAACTGAAACCAATCCCTTAAAGGAACCTGTTCATGACCCTGTTCCTCAGTAGCAGAACATGGGAGAAACATCAAGTAGAAATCAGTTGGTTTTGAAACATCACAAGTATCAAAGTTCTCATCCCATTGAGAACATAATCACTGATATGATGTCTAGATTTAAAGCTAGATCACAATTAAATAATCTATGTGCTTTTGATGCTTTCCTATCTCTTATTGAACCTAAAAATGTTGTTGAGGCTTTGCAGGATGTAGATTGGGTAAATGTAATGCAAGGTGAACTCAATCAGTTCGAGAAAAGTCAAGTTTGGCATCTAGTTCCAAGATCTAAGGACATACAGTAATTGGAACTAAATGGGTCTTCAGAAACAAGCTTGATGAAGATGGAACAGTTACAAGAAACAAGGAAAGACTGGTGGTTCAAGGTTATAGCCAAGAGGAGGGTATAGATTATGATGAGACTTTTGCTCCAATTGCAAGAGTGGAGGCAATAAGACTCCCCATAGCCTTTGCAGCACACATGTAATTCACTCTTCATCAGATGGATATCAAAAGTGCCTTCCTGAATGGCTATCTAAAAGAAGAAGTGTTTGTTAAACAATCTCCAGGGTTTGAGAGCAAGGAATGTCCTGAACATGTGTACAAATTAGACAAGGCTCTCTATGGACTCAAGAAGGCTCCTAGAGCATAGTATGAACGGTTGTCCAAATCCCTGCTTGAACATGGCTGCAAAAGAGGTAAAATTGACAGTACTCTATTCCTGAGGGAAAAAGGTAAGGATTTTCTTGTGGTACAAATATATGTTGATGACATAATTTTTGGGGTAACCACTGACAAACTAAGTAAATATTTTGCCAAATTAATAGGGAGTGAGTTTGAAATGAGTGTGAAAGGGGAGCTTAACTTTTTCTTAGGTTTACAGATAAACAAAACCCAAATGGAACCATGATACATCAGCATAAATATGCAAAAGAGTTGATCAAAAAGTTTAAAATGGATGAATCAAAGGAAATAGACACCCCCATTGCAACTACCACTAAATTAGACATAGATGAACCTGGTTCATCTGTTGATCAGAAGTTGTATAGGGGTATGATTAGTTCACTTTTGTATTTAACTGCCAGCAGACCTGACATAGTTTTTATTGTAAGGCTTTGTGCTCGTTTTCAGGCTAATCCAAAGGAATCTTACTTGACTGTTGTCAAGAGGATACTGAGATATTTGAAAAGAACTACTAATATGTGTCTTTGGTACCCTAAAGGTAGTAATTTCAATCTAGTAGGGCATGCTGATGCTGATTATGCAGGTTTCCTTGTGGATAGGAAGAGCACCTCAGGTATGACTCATTTTCTTGGTTCATGTCTTGTATCATGGGCCACTAAAAAGCAAAATTCAGGCCTTATCCACTGCTGAGGTTGAATATATTGTTGTTGCCTCTTGTTGTGCTCAATTGCTATGGATCAAACAACAGATGATAAATTTTGGCATTGAAGTTAGTTGCATTCCTATCTTCTGTGATAACACTAGTGCTATAAGTATGACAAAGAACCATGTTCATCATAAGAGGACTAAGCACATAGATGTTAGACATCACTTCTTAAGAGATAACTATGAGAAAGGATTGATTACCATAGAATTTTGTGCTACTGATAAACAAATTGCTGACATCTTTACCAAAGCACTGAGTAGAGAAAACTTTGAAAGGAACAGGTTGGAATTAGGGATGATTAAGATCACCTAATAGGACCATCTCAGAATGCACGATGAAAAAATTGAAAAAAAAACGAAAAAAAATTGAAAAATGAAAAAAAAAATTGGCTAAGAAATCTGAACTTGTGTAAATATCTAGATTAATATTTACTCAGCTTAATACTGTAATACTCATGTGACATGTGTTAATATGACTCACTAATCTCATACAAAATTATCT
Source organism: Nicotiana glauca (assembly GCA_026770625.1). NCBI lineage: Eukaryota > Viridiplantae > Streptophyta > Magnoliopsida > Solanales > Solanaceae > Nicotiana > Nicotiana glauca. Next base: position 78,027 of record MU789242.1, read on the forward strand.
CTATTATGGTAAATTGAGGCATGGTCAAGAGAGTGCTAAATGAAGAACCTGGTTCATCAGTATTGGTTCATCTGAATGCTAAGGTATATTTTTTATACTCTGTACAATTAGAAATATAAATATTTAATCATGAGCAAAAGTCCTACAATTGTTCAACTTCTTAGAAAATTCTATCAGTTTGTTTTTGAACCAGTTCCGTCCGCATTAGAACTCTAAACCACAAAATTTTCCGAAAATATAGGAAAGCTTAACTTCCACATTGTGTATTACTCTAGTAGTTTGTGCACTGGTGACACCGGGTTCAGGGAATTTTAATAGATATTTGGCTAGTTTAACTTTCACATTGTTACTTTAAATTTATTCAATTATCTCAGTTCTTCTTTAATATCTTATTTAAACTGTTAAAAGTAGTAGATTGTTCTAAAGTTGGCTTGCCTAACAAGTGAAATGTTAGGCGACATCATGGTCCCAATGGTAGAAATTTCGGGTCGTGACAAATTGGTATCGGAGCATTAGGTTACATAGGTCTCACGAGTCACGAGCAAACTTTGTAGAGTTTGGCGGATTGGTACGGAGATGTCTGTACTTATATTGTTGATAACTAATTTTTAACTGTATATTTTTGATATAAAAAATACTTTCAAAATAGCATATGTATGCATATATAAGTGTATCCAAATGTTTTAGTATTTTTCCTAATTTTTAAAATATTTTTAGATCAATTTATTGCCCTATTTTAGAAATATAAAAACCAATAATTATTCCTCAAATTATCATTTTAGTGATTAATTTATTTTATTCTCATATTTACCCAAAATATAGCTAAGGTAATTTTTTACACATTTTTACAAATTTATTTAGTATTTTTAAAGCTAAATTGCATATAATTGCAATATTAGCCTTTTTTAAGAATTAATTGCGTTTATAATTATAAATTTGATTCCAGTATTTTTAATCTAATATTTAAATTGGAAAAAGTGCCTATTTAAAATCTAGCCCTATTTTATTTCAATTGTAGCCCAAATCACCCCCCAATTAAACCAATTGCAATTTCAAATTATCCGGCCCTATTTATAAATTACTGACCCCTGACCCGTTTATTTTACCCGCTCGGCTCCCCTTTTGATCCAGGCCGTTGATCAAAATGATCAACGGCCATGATTCCAGCTTTCCTTTTTAATTTCCCAAACCCCCCAACCCTAGATCATTTCACCGGAGATGCCGCCTTTGAATCCATTCACCCCCTCAAACTCTCTCGAACCTTCTCTGAACCCTAATCGTCTTTTACCCCTTCCACCGTGAAACCCACCGGAATCCATGGCTTCTCAGGCCATGTGAGTCTTATACTCACCTCCCCTTGATCTTACATGCCTGATACCTACAGATTCGAGTCCAGACCTCGAAGGTTTGCGCTCAAACCTTTGCAGGTTGAAGGTTCCAGAGTCATCGCCGGCCTTGCTCTATACCATGGTGTTTTGAGCCTGGTTCTGACCTCTCCAACTCAGATCGGTGACCTTTTCAAAGCCTTTCTCATTCTAGGGTTCTTCTGAAACCCTAACCCTTTGAGGTTTTCTCTAATATTTTTAGATATTTTGTGTATCTATGCTTTACTTGAGTTTTCAAACGATTTTCATAACTTTTCTTTCAAAAATTACTTTTCGAAGTCTTTCTTTTCTAATCTAGGGTTTTCTGAAAATGCTTAAGTGTTTATATGACTTTCTTCTCCTTTTATTTTGTGTGTATTTACCTCTACTGTGTTCTTATATTTTCCTTCTACCACATATGTTCCTCTACTGTACTTTTTATATTCCTTTCTTATATGTTCTTCTACTGTATTTTCTATAATATGTCCTTGTATGCTTTTCTACTATGTTCTGCTATTTTGTTCTACCATGGTCTGTCATGTTTCGCCTACTGTATTCTTCTACCGTGTTTTAAGTGTTCTTACTATTTTTTTTCTTTTCTTCTACTGAACCTTGTTTAAGTCTCTTTTAAAAGGATCTTCTTAAGCATGCTTTCTTCTACTGTTCTTATCAGTCTTTCCTCATCATGCTTCAAATTAGTCTCTTTATTTTGTTTGCTTTGAACTCTTCTACTGTATTTATATGCTATTCATGGGTTCTGATTGTTGGAAGAAGCATGTTAGAAGTTTTAGTTCTTTTCTGAAACCTCTAAACATGTTTCGATTCAACTGCTTGCCTCTCATCTCTATACTTGATTCAAGGTGGAAACCCTAGAATCTGGGGGTTCTGCCGAGGTTTGATTATGTGATTTGATTGATCTAGGGTTTTATTTTAGAACCCTTAACTCTGTCGGACTGACTTTGAGTCTCTGAACTGAGTTTGGACATTTGTTTTTATACAATGCTGAACTTTTTGCTAAACTCTTCTACACTAGATTTTCTCTATTGCTTTACACGACAGTCTTCTTTCATGCTCACAAGCTTCTTATATCTGATGAATTTTCCTCTAAATGGTTTTCAAATTTGCAATTAGTGTAAATTTCCTTCTGAATATATCTTGATTGATTTCATTCCATCTTTTACTGATTTCCTATGTGACTCGACTTAGGTAAAACCCTTCTTCATCTTTTATGAATTGGTTCATTCATACCAAATTTCAGACCTTGTGATTTACTGGCTGTTAATTGATTCCCTTGCCTTATTTGCACAAACCATGCATTGTCAAAACCCTGTCCTTAAATACTCATACTTATAGTATTCTATCTTCCTGTTTGCCCTTTGTCTTTATAAGACTACTACCTTTTCTACTCGTTTCTTTGAAACTGGTATGTCCTAATTTAAGTTTCAGCATCATCCCCAATGTATTTACTTACAATCTTTGTATCCATGTCTACTTTATTGTTTCTTTATAATTCGACATTCAACTTAGTATGCCTATGTTCTACTGCATGTTTCTGTTGTGAATCTTTGCTCCTTATCTTATTACCCCTATGTGTTTGTGAGTGCTGACTTAGGTCATTGCAATATGAGTTGTTGTCCATGAATTGAGTTTTAAACCAATTGGGTCTTAACTTCTAAACAGGCCGGAGGGTGTACCATCATATCCCATTGCTGAGTATGCCCATCAGCCTGCTCTTCTTGTGTTCTTGCAAATTCCTCACTCCCATATACCCTATGTGCACAGATTTTAAGTCATTCTCTTTCCCTTTTCCCTTTTCAAAATTTCACTTCTACGCTTGCACTCTCTCTTAGTTGTTAAGTTCTGCCCTCTCTATTGTGAGGCTTGCCTTGGGACCTTGTGTTCCCTCTGAACTTGGACGCCATAGGGCAGACCCTTCCATACTACAATATGTTTAATTTGTGATGCATTTGGGTGTGGGCACTGCCCGGAGTCCATATGAGGCTCTTAGGGAACTCTGACACATCCGAATGAGAGAAAGGCTTTGAAACATGATCTTTGGAGTTGGTTTACTTCATACCTCAGACATGAAGTCTAAATCAGGCTCTCCTTGGTTGTAATTTTCAATTTCTAATGTATTTTCTTTTTTTTTTCATTTTCTTTGGACTGTAATAACTTTGTAATAAACTTTTGGGAATGGTTAGTGAAAAGGGAGGGGTAACCATGTATGCAAAAATGGGTAGATAACTCGCCCATAGGACTTTTAATTTCAGCATGTTCTCATATAGATAACCTGCCTGTAGGATTTTCTAATTTCAGCATTCTTATATAGATACCATGTCTGCAGGACTTTTAATTTCAGCATGTTCTCATATAGATAACCTGCCTATAGGATTCTCTAATTTCAGTATTTTCTCATGTAGTTATCATGCCTATAAAATTTCTGCATTTTTCATGTACTTACCATGCCTATAAGATTTTTGCATTTTTCATGTAGCTACCATGTCTATAAGAACTTCAGCATTCTCATTTAGATGCCATGTCTAAAAGAACTTCAGCATTCTTATTTAGATGCCATGACTGTAGGGATCCTGCACTTTCATATAGATATTATGTCTATAGCTTCTGCACATGCACATAGAAAATATGCCTATAGGTCCTTTCTGATTCTTGCATACCCGCTTTTCATTAGGCAAACTTGTCTATAGGCCCTAATAACCAAAAAATGTAATTAGATATCGCGCAATACTTAGATATCATGTTGTAGAATTTCTGTACTCTTCTATGTCTATAACAAAGTTTTAAGTTGGAAAACACATAGAAAGAATGCCTATAGGGGTTCTAATCAAATCCGAATCGCCTCATTCGTGGGTAGGTTTAAAATTATCAATAGTAATGTATTCCCAATTGCAGAACTTATGCTCTTCTTCTAAAAACTCGCTTTTAACTGGCAACTTTCTTTTCCTAAGTCAATCTGCAATTAGTTTTCTTCTTTGTTTCTGAAATCAGTAGATATCATGCCTATAGGTTCCGTCTAACACTTAGGCAAACCATTGGATAAGTTTATGAACCAAATCAGATTTATTAACTACAACCAGCAGACAGGCCTGAGTCGGGCTTCCTATCTGAACTGTGTAATAAATCAGTCTGCCTCAAATCTTTAAGTTTTAATTATACCTTAAACAGTACATGCAAGTCATGCTAACTACTTTCTTTTCTTAGCCTAAAGGAGGTCTGTTTGAGCCTTTAGTTTGTTTATGTGTTTCCCCATACTTGTTATATGTGTTTTTGCTTGTCGCCTGATCACGCTCAACTGTGCCTATAAAAAGACTAAGTGGGCGTTGCAAATATAATCCGGGGTATTATGCCCAGAGTCGAATCCCACAGAGAATTAACGTATCAATCACTATCTTTAGATCTACTAAACTCTTTAGAACCAATTTCCCCAAACGTTTGAATCACAGTTGATGGTGTCTTTAATAACTAAAATTGCAAGGAAATAAACAGCTGTAAACTAGGGGTGCTAAGGTTGTAAACAATAATGAGAGAACGCTAAGGTAATGATTTCCCCTATTGATGGATTCCCTTCGGTTTATGCTTCGTACAAATTTACCAACACATCTCTATCAATCATAAACGCTCTTCTTACTGTAAATCTCTCCCGCGTAATCACAGTAATTTACTAGTTGCACTCTCCCGAGATACACTAGCTTGCTTTAATTAACACAGTTCACTTAAGATTACACCCAAGGCTTCGTTATCCCTAATCCTGCCTTTAAACCCTGGGTTATTGGTCCCTCATATACTCTGGGAGTGGTGTTGTTCAACAATTACCCAAATATGCACTCTTTCTCGAGTTATGCACACTAAATAGGCACAGCTAATTGAGGATCCTGTCAATTAACTACAACAAACACATAGTTGAACAAATAGAGATTGAAACTAGCAATTTGTATTCACATAAACAAGAAGTTCATCCCCCAATAGGTTCCATAAAAACCTTAGACAACGGATTTAACTACTCATAACTATGGGTAAGCAAACTAAAACAATATTCATCCTAAAACTTGCAAGAAAAATCAAAGAAAAGAATAAAGATGTTTTTGGTGATCTCTCACAATTGTTTCCCTTGCCAAAATACTCTCCAATACAATACATACATCTCTTGTGCGAAATCTAGTGTTTAAAATAGGGTTTAGGTCTAAAAATCCCCGTGTTTTACACTTTAGTCCGTGAAGTTTACTGCGTCCGCCGCGGTTCTGCCGCGATCGTGGTGGAACCACGGCCAAACATGTTCTCTGAATCTCACTTTATCTGCAGCCTTCTTCCACCGCGGTTCTGCCGCGGCACCACGGCAGGCCTTCTTCAGTTTTGAGTTGCTTCTCGAGGTTCACTTGGCGGAATTTTACGATTGGCCTCTTTTTTTCCATATTTGATCACAAGAGTACTCCATAGCCTTCTCTTGACATATATAACCTACAAAGTGTGAACAGCACTAATAAGAGCATTTTGTTATCACTTTTATCATCCAAACTATACAAGAAGATGGTTATTTAGGGCCTAATTATAGTTAAATTGACCTATTATCAACACCCACACTTAAACCGTTGCTCATCCTCGAGCAAGTTAAACCACACTTCTAGGCCTAACCGTTCAATGCATTACCCAATTTTTATGCCACACCCGCCATTATGAAGAAACAACCTAAGCAGTGCAACAGTCACGCCTCAGATGAAGACTCTAACACCATGACACACTTATGCTCACTCTAGTTACTCTAACAGAGGTGAAGGCTTACTTTTTCTTCCTGAGTCATAAGCCCTCACATCACAATTCTGAGAGAAGTTCCTCACACATAAAATTCAAGCAACAAGGAACCAAATATAGGAAGAATTCACTCACTCTCAGCAAAGAACATTCACATGCCACACAGACACATCATAAGCTTGCCCCTAGTGTAATACTCTACTAACTGAGCTGTTCAGTCAAAGATCAAGAGGTCTTTATTTGGTTGTAATGTAGGCTAAGGGACAGGTAGGATATATTTGGATATAGTGACTCACCTCCCTAAGCACTTTTAATACACACTTCCTTTTAATTCAATTTCTATGTTCAGCCCAATCATTCTTCCACATTTTATTTCATAGTTGCCCCCCATTTTCTTTAGGTGCATTAGCCTTTTTCTCTCTTTTTTTAGCAGCCATTGCACCATTTAAGTGTTGCTTTTCTAATTTCCCTTTTCCTCTACTTCCCTACTACCCCACACTTTGACTTTTGTATGTTCTTTAGTAATTCAAGTGCTTCTAGGAGGTACAGGTTCAAACATTCAGACTATTCAAACATAGGGATACATGTCATTATAGGGTTATCAAAGAACAGGCTTAAGGCTCAAAGGGTTAACTATGTCAATATATATACAGGTGGATTCACAATTATGCAGGCTTACATAAAGAAATGCCTCAATCATCTCTAAAACCAAACAACTTCTATTTCACTTTGCACACACACAGAGGGCAAGTTCTAGGTATCACATGCAAGCACAAAATGCAAGTAATACTCACACACACTTGGCATGTACTCATTCTGAATCAGTTTATCAACACACTCATACAAGCGTTCAAGCAAGACAAGATGTGCAAAATTAAGGCATGTGCAAAATTAAGGCATAGATTTACGAGTCTACAAACGAGCCTAGACGTCGCACCCTTAAGTTCGTTTTTGTTATTTGTAGGTGTGAACATTAAGGGTTGCATTCTAGGCTTCACCCACCTTGGTCCAAGAGAGTCCTAAGGTCCTAAAACTACAAAAGAAAAATCTACCTAACCCGGTTCAAGAAAAGCCCTTGGAAAAGAACTGTGGTCAAAAGAAAAACCAAGGGAGAGGTACTACACTACCTAAAAATAAAATAAAATAAAATCAAATAACTACATGGACTACTTCCCTCAAGAGTACTGTCCAAGTGGTCCGTCCTCAGGAAGAGTCCTCTCTATTTTGTTTTTGCTTTTTTATATATATCCGACTTTGACCCTCAAGAGACCCGTCGACAAGTGTCCGTCGTTGGGCCAAGTCAGTTACTTTTAATGTGAGTACAGTCAATTATATACAACAACATCAATCTACTACTACAACATACTCAATGTCTATATACACTACAGTACACTACCAAAGCAAGTCTCCCACCCCACACTTAACATTATGGCATGTCCTCATGGCATATCAAAAATAAAGAGCAGAAGTGTAAGAAGACTTCCCTGAGCCTCAATCAGAGTCGGAGACGGTGTTGGGGTCCACATGGCAGGCTCTCCCCAAAGCGCGGAACCAAGCCATAAACCGGCTCTCAGACCTGGCCTGCCGCTGAGACATAGCATCCATACGCGTGTGTAAGCCCTCCACCGAGGTGCGAAGATCTTCAAACTCCTCCTCCAAAGTACGCAATATAGGTCGGGTGGATTGTGATCTGGATAAGCCTGCCCCAGCATGGGGGCGCCGAGAGGGTCCGGC
>MU789247.1:4144-17018 GCA_026770625.1 Nicotiana glauca
TCGGGAATGCCTAACACCTTCTCCCGGGTTAACAGAATTCCTTATCCGGATTTCTGGTGCGCAGACTGTTAAACAGAGTCATTCTTTTCCTCGATTCGGGATTCAACTGGTGACTTGGGACACCATAAATCTCCCAAGTGGCGACTCTGAATTAATTAAATAAATCCCGTTTCGATTGTCCTTTAATTGGAAAAACTCCCTTGCGCCCTCGCGGGTAGCGCCAAAAGGAGGTGTGACAATTCTTTCAGGCCCGCTCAGTCAGCTAGACCTGAGTATCATGGTGGATCTTCTAGTTATGGTTATCAGGGTTCTCAGCAGAGTCAACCATCTCTCAGGCTCTTCCAACACAGATTTCGTCTCATGCTCCATGTGTTTAGGGTTCTTCCAGGCTGAGTGCATCAGCTAACCACTCTGGCGTGAAATGTTCCCTTCAGTCCCAGTTTCCAACACCCGGGAGTTGCTACGAGTGTGGTGAGTTCGGGCATATGCGGAGGGAGTGTCCTTGCTGTGCTGCTAGCTCATCTCAACAGAGGGGTCAACCCTTATCTTTTGGCACAATTTCTTTAGCACCCGCCCCGTCAGCTAGCGGTGAGGGTCAGGCAGTCAGGGGTCGCCTTAGAGGGAGTGGCTAATCGGGCAGTGGTCAGGCTCGCTTTTATGCTCTTCAGGGTAGGACAAATGCTATTGCCTCGAATGCTGTTATCACTGATATTATTTCAGTCTACTACAGGGATGCCTCAGTCTTATTTGATCCCGGTTCCACCTATTCCTACGTGTCTTCATATTTTGCTCATTATTTGGGTACGACCCGAGGGTATCTTGCCTTTCCCGTTCATGTATCTACCTCGGTGGGTGATACTATTATTGTAGACCATGTATATCGGTCGTGTTTAGTGACTATTGGGGGTCTGGAGACCCGAGTTGATCTATTGCTATTGAACATGGTGGATTTTAATTTTATTCTGGGCATGGACTGTCTATCTCCGTGTTATGCTATTCTGTACTGTCATGCTAAGACAGTCACTTTGGCTATACCGGGTATTCCGAGGATTGAGTGGCGTGGCGTGACTGACTTTGTGCCTAGAAGGGTGATTTCTTTCCTAAAGTCCCAGCGTATGGTTGGGAAAGGTTTTCTATCATATTTAGCTTTTGTGAGGGATGTTAGAGCTAAGACTCCTAGCATTGATTTGGTCCCAGTTGTGAGGGAGTTTCCCGATGTGTTTCCTGTAGACCTACCGGGCATGCCACCAGGCAAGGACATTGATTTTGGTATTGACTGGTACCGGGCACTCAGCCCATTTCTATTTTTCCATATCGTATGGCACCGAAAGAGTTGAAAGAACTAAAGGATTAGCTTTAGGAACTCCAAGACAAGGGGTTCATTCAGCCTAGTGTGTCACCATGGGGTGCACCGGTTCTAATTGTGAAAAAGAAAGATGGCACAATGAGAATGTGCATTGACTACAGGCAATTGAACAAAGAGGCAGTGAAGAACAAGAATCCACTGCCTCGTATTGATGATTTATTTGACCAGCTTCAGGGGGCAAGGGTATTCTCCAAGATTGATCTCTGTTCAGGTTATCACCAGTTAAAGATCAAGGATTTAGATATTATGAAGACTGCTTTTAGGACTAGATACGGGCACTATGAGCTTCTTGTTATGTCCTTTGGGCTGACCAATACCCCAGCCGCGTTCATGCATTTAATGAATAGTGTATTTCGGCCATATCTGGATTCGTTCGTGATTGTTTTTATTGATGATATATTGGTGTACTCATGTAGCCAGGAGGAGCATGCACAACATTTGTGAGTGGTATTACAGAGATTGAGGGAGGAGAAGCTTTATGCAAAGTTCTCTAAGTGTGAGTTTTGGCTTGGGTCAGTGGATTTCTTAGGACACGTGGTGTCTAGCGAGGGTATTCAGGTCGACCCGAAGAAGATAGAGGCAATGCAGAGTTGGCCTAGACTGATCTTAGCTACAGAGATTCGTAGTTTCCTTGGGTTGGCAGGGTATTATCGCCGGTTTGTTCAGGTATTTTCCTCTATTGAATCGCCCTTGACCAAGTTTACTCAGAAGGGTGCTCCATTTGTGTGGTCGGATGAGTGCAAAGAGAGATTTCAGAAGCTTAAGACAACTTTGACCATGGCTCCAGTGTTGGTGTTGCCATCAGCTTCAGGTTCTTACAGTATATTGTGATGCTTCGAGAGTCGGGATCGGATGTGTATTGATGTAGGAGGGTAGAGTTATTGCATATGCTTCTCGTCAGTTGAAGCCCCACGAGAAGAACTACCCTGTACATAATTTGGAGTTGGCTGCTATAGTTCACGCTTTAAAGATTTGGAGGCACTACTTGTATTGTGTATATTGTGAGATATTCACCGATCATCGCAGTCTTCAGCATCTATTCAAGCAAAAGGATCTTAATTTGAGGCAGCGGAGGTGGCTAGAGTTACTCAAGGATTATGATATTACCATTTTGTATCACCCGAGGAAGGCCAATATGGTGGCCAATGCTTTGAGCCGGAAGGTGGTTAGCATGGGGAGTTTGGCATACATTCCAGTTAGGGAGAGGCCCTTTGCAGTTGATGTTCAGGCTTTGGCCAATCGGATGGTGAGATTAGACATTTCAAAGCGTAGTCGGGTGTTGGCTTGTGTGGTTTCTCGGTCTTCCTTGTATGACCGCATCAGAGAGCGCCAGTATGATGATCCGCATTTGCTTGTCCTTAAGGACAGGGTTCAGCATGATGATGCCAGGGATGTGACCATTGATAGTGATGGCATGTTGAGGATGCAGGGCCGGATTTGTATGCCCAATGTGGATGGGCTTCGAGATTTGATATTGGAGGAGGCCCACAGCTCGCGGTATTCCATCCATCCAGGTGCCGCAAAGATGTATCAGGATTTGAGGCAGCACTATTGGTGGAAGAGGATGAAGAAGGATATAGTGGGGGTTTTTAGCTCGGTATCTCAACTGTCAGCATGTTAAGTACGAGCATCAGAGGCCAGGCGGTGTACTTCAGCGGATGATTATTCCCGAGTGGAAGTGGGAGAGGATTACTATGGATTTCGTGAGTGGTCTCCATCAGACTTTGAAGAAGTTCGATTCGATTTGGGTGATTATGGATCGGCTGACCAAGTCCGGACATTTCGTTCCAATATGTACTACTTATTCTTCGGAGCGGTTGGCAGGGATCTTTATCCAGGAGATTGTCCGATTGCATGGGGTTCCAGTGTCTATTATCTTAGATAGGGGTACTCAATTCACTTCTTAGTTCTGGAGGACATTTCAGCGAGAGTTGGGTATGCAGGTAGAGTTGAGCACATCATTCCATCCTCAGATGGACGGGCAGTCCGAGCGCACTATTCAGATATTGGAGGATATGTTGCGTGCTTGTGTTATTGATTTTGGGGGTTCTTGGGATGATTTTTTGCCACATGTAGAGTTTGCCTACAACAACAGTTATCAGTCGAGCATTCAGATGGCTCCGTATGAAGCGTTGTATGGGAGGCGGTGTAGATCTCCTGTTGGATGGTTCGAGCCAGGCGAGGCTTGGTTATTAGGGACAGAGATGGTTCAGGATGCCTTAGAGAAGGTGAAACTGGTTTAGGAATGGCTTCGTACAACACAGTCGCGTCAGAAGAGTTATGCGTACCGGAAGGTTCGGGATGTGTCCAATATGGTAGGTTAGAAGGTCTTGCTGAAGGTTTCGCCCATGAAGGGTATTATGCGGTTTAAGAAGAAAGGGAAGTTGAGTCCGCGGTTCATTGGGCCTTTTGAGGTACTTAGGAGGATTGGGGAGGTGGCTTATGAGCTTGCTTTGCCACCCAGCTTGTCGAGCGTGCATTCGGTATTTCATGTATCTATGCTCCGGAAGTATGTTGGGGACCCGTCTCATGTATTAGACTTTAGCACTGTTCAGTTGGATGATGATTTGACCTATGATATGGAGCCAGTGGCTATTCTGGGTTGTCATGTTCAAAAGTTAAGATTAAAGGATGTAGCTTCAGTAAAGGAGCAGTGGAGAGGTCGGCCCATAGAGGAGGCTACTTGGGAGACCGAGCGGGAGATGCGGAGCAGATATCCTCACCTGTTTATGACTCCAGGTATGTTTCTTGACTCGCTCGAGGATTAGAGTTTGTTTTAGTTGGGGAGGATGTGACGACCCGGACCGTCATCACGTGAGTTACCGCCCCGTTTCCCCCATTTTCTGCCTCCTTATGTGTTATTATACGAGTCTTGGGTGAATGAATTGATTTGGATTGATTCTAGATGGAAATGAGACACTTAGTCTCTTTAAGGAAAGCTTGTTTTGGAAAAGTCAACCGGACATTGACTATAGAGTTAGAGTGCTCGGATGTGATTTCTGGTGATTCGGTTAGCTTCGGGGGATGATTTGTGACTTAGGCGTCGATTGGAATTGATTTTGGAGGTCCGATGTAGAATTAGGCTTGAATTGGCGAAGTTAGTATTTTGGCGAATTCCGGTTGGTAGGTGAGATTTTTATTCGGGGGTTGGAATGGAATTCCGCAAGTTGCAATAGCTGCGTTAGGTGATTTTGGATGTGTGTGCAAAATTTCAGATCATTCGGAGGTGTTTTGGTTGGGTTTTTGATCAAATGCGTAATTCGGAAGTTTTGGAAGTACTTAGGCTTGAATCCGATGTAATTTGATAGTTTTGGTGTTATTTGTAGTGTTTTGATGATTGGAGCAAGTTTGAATGATGTTTTAGGATGGGTTAGCACTTTTGGTTGAGGTCCCGGGGGCCTCGGGGTGATTTCTGGTGGCTAACGGGATGAAATTTGGAGTTGAGAAATTGCTAGTTTTAGCTGGTATCTGGTATTTCCGCATCTGAGAAAAGGAACCGCAGATGCGGAGTCGTAGGTGTGGAGGTTATAACGCAGGTGCGGTTCTGGGCAATGAATGGAAGAAACGCAGATGCGGAAGGGAAGCCGTATCTGCGATACCGCATATGCGGTAGTTTGATCGCAGGTGCGGAATGAATAAGGTCAGGCGTTTCCACAGAAGCGGAAGGTTATCCGCATATGAGGGTCCACATATGCAGGAGAGTGACCGCAGAAGCGATTTGGGATTTTAAATGAGGTTCTGCAGAAGCGAAAAATGACCGTAGTTGTGATAGTCGCAGAAGTAGAGCAGGGACCACAGAATTGGAAATCCCTTTTACCAAAAGGGTTTTTAATGTTCATTTTGTTCCACGAAGCTTAATTTCCACCATTTTTAAGCAAGCTTGAGAGCTCTTGGATGGAATTGAAGGGGGATTTCGACTAGGTGTGATTGGAGGTAAGTTCCTTGTCCTAAATGCATGAAATTATGATAGATTTAACGTAGAAATTGGTTGAAATTCATCAAAAGAGGGTAAAGCTAGGGCTTGGGAATTTGGTGATTTGAAAATGGAATTTGAAGGGCCAAATGGACTCCGATTTTGGTAAATTTGATATGCATAGACTCGTGGAGAGATAAGGAATCCGGTGATGTGAATTTTTTTAATTTTTCGAGAAGTGGGCCCGGGGCTAGGATTTTGCCAACTTCGTGATTTTCGATATATTTTGAGTCTTTTCGATTGTGTTGTATTCCCTTAGCCTATTGTAACATATTCCTTATGGTTTTGATCAGATTCGATGCTCGAGGAGATTGATTTGCGAGGTAAGGGCATAGCGAGCTAGGATTTTAGCCTGCTTGAGGTGAGTAATGGTTATAAATGATGTTCTGAGGATTTGAAACCCCGGATTTGCACAACATGGTGCTATGTTGAGATGAGACACACGCTGTATGATGAACGTGGGATCCGTTACCGCTGGGGATTCGGGCTCCGTCCTTCCCGATTGATGACTCTACTGTATTTTTGATTGAGACTTAGTTAATATCATTATATTCTGGGCTAGTTGCCATGTTTGGGGCTTGTGCCGATCTGTGGAACCCTTAGGGGGTATTTGTACTAGTTGAGATCACTTTACTTGTCGAAATCATACCCTCAGTCATGTTCTTAACTGTTAAACATAATATGAACCGGCTTTAGAAATTGGTAAATCCTAATAAGAATAACCTGGGGTTGGAAACATTGTCTTAGCTAAGTATGCCCGAGAGGCCGAGTCTATATTGACCGAGAGGGGTCGAGGACCCCCATAGTGAGGGTTTTTGATATATACCGGACCGAGCTGCACGCCGCAGCAGTATATATACATATATGGATCGGATTGCACGCCGCAGTAGTATATTATATGGATCGGACTGCACGCCGCAGTAGTATATTATTTGGATTGAACTGCGCGCTGCGTAGTATATTATATGGATCGGACTGCAGGCCGAAGTAGTATAGCGCTTTGGCTGTAGGAGCCCTTCCGGAGTCTGCACACCCCCAATAAGTGCAGTCGACCATTATTATTGGATCGGGCTGCATGCCACAGTAGTAAATATATATATATATATATATATATATATATATATATATATATATATATATATATATATATATATATATATATATATATATATATATATATATATATATATATATATATATATATATATATATATATATATATATATATATATATATATATATATATATATATATATATATATATATATATATATATATATATATATATATATATATATATATATATATATATATATATATATATATATATATATATATATATATATATATATATATATATATATATATATATATATATATATATATATATATATATATATATATATATATATATATATATATATGTATGTATACCCAATAGTGTGTGTGTGTATATATATATATATATATATATATATATATATATATATACATACATATACATATATTTTTATGGATCGGGCTGCACGCCGTAGTAGTATACTGTACGGATCGGGCTGCATGCCGCAGCGGTATAATTAAAATATCGGTTATCGTGAGGAGTAAATGAGTTGTGTACTGGTTTAAGGGATTGTTACCTAATTTTCCTCATTTAGTTGGTGTTTTATGTACTTAGTGTTTTTATATAGAACTGCATAGTATTTTTACGAGTTTTCTTACCGTCGGTCGTTATTTATTGCTATTACTCACTGAGTCGGAGTACTCACTTTACTCCCTGCACCATGCGTGTAGATACAGGTATCCCGGAGGCATAGCTTGAGTTTTCTGCTGCTGTTCAGATGATTTCCGGAGTTATATAGGTAGCTGCATGGCGTCCGCAGGACCCGATTTCTCCCCTTATCCTCTTTATTTTTCCGCATTCTAGACTATCTTATGTATAAACTGCTACTCAAATTTTTATTAGAGGTTCTTGACTCGTGACACCAGATCGTTGGGATTTTTATTGGCATATTCTTGGTTTCCGCACTATTTTTATCTTTTGTTGCACAGTTAAACTTATGTTAATTGGCATTTAATGCTATTAATTGGTTATAAATTCTATAAAAGAGATTGAGAGTGTCGAAATGGTCGGGCTTGCCTAGCATTGTGTTGAGCGTCATCACGATCGGGGTTGGGGTCGTGACACAATAATTATGTCATCACAGGACAACTAACTCTTTGTAATACGAATTTACTTGGGAAATTTTCAAGAAACACTAGCTTTTAGTGGTAATTAGCTATTTATAGATATCATTTGCTATATTACATCCTATAGATACATTTTTAGATGTATTTAATGCATTTAGATTACTAAATTTTTGAATACATTAGGAAAAAAAGGCATCAATCGTGGAAATCTAGTTAATAAGATTCTATATTCAACAGTATTCAAGATCTTTATCATTGAATACAATAACATATTTTCCTTAAAAAAGGGACGCTTCAACTGATTTAAAACGGAAACAAAATTAATCTAGCAAATAGTCTCCTAATATAACTCAATTAACACAATTATAGCACCCATAATCTGTATTCCCTCCCCCCCAATTGACGATTTTCCATCCGAAAGTACTAAAAAACAAAGCAATCTGTGGATTTTCAATTCTCCCTTCTTTATTTTCTTGTTCTTCTATTACAGTTCGTAGAAATAAATTTCCAACCAAGAAAATTTGAGATTGATACAATTGTATACAGAAATACATTCAAATTCGATTTTGCATATGGCAACTTTTGCAATTTTATTGCGACATTTTGGAAAGTGGAATAGTGAGAGTAATTACGTCGATTATTCGATTGAGGAAATACTGATAAAGGAGTATGCATCGTATAATGATGTAGTCGCATCAATTTCAAAGAAATTGGACATAGATTTGAGCTCAAAGTCCAGTAAAATTCAATACAAAGTAGAAGAAAATTGCACGCCAATGAAAATACACAATGATATGGGTTTTAGGGTGTATGTAGAGTTGAAAAAAGAGAACAGAGAATTCGGGATGTATCCTTTGTGCATAACAACAGTTGACGAAGAAGTTGTATCCTGAAGTAGTTTAATTCAAGGCAACATTGTCCAAATGGAAGAAGCAGTTCAAAGGTATAATTTTGATATAGATGATACCCTTGCCCTTGATGTTGTCAATTCAGGCGAACCAATTGGGGTGTTCGAACTAGACGATTTGATAATTTGAAAAACAAATCAAAGGGAGATTATGGTTGGACAAGTATATAAGGATAAAGCTACATTGAAAGAGGTGATGGAGCATTACGCTATATCCGAAAGGTTTCAATTCCGGTTTGATAGGTCTAATTCAATCAGGTTTGAGTGTTCTTAAGTATTCATTATTTTTTTGTTTATTGTATTTCTAGTTGGATTTGTAAAGCGTATGTAGGTGTATTTGTGAATTTTTACTTGATCTATATTGGTGTGTGTTTTTAGTGATTATGTATTAATAATACGTGTATTGGTTTGTAGCATTGTACTAGTACAGAAGAATTGTATGTAAAATCAAACTGTTTGTAGATGTATTTAGCTGTATGCAAATATATTTAGCTGCAATCATGTATGTAGATGTAATTAGCTGTATGTAGTGGCTCTAACTGTTTTTTTAAATGTATTTGTTGCATTTAAATGTATGCTTATAAGTATAGGTGTTTTCAACCTTGAACACTGTATATATTTTTGTTGTGTAATACTCCATATGTATATGTAAATGTAATAATATATTCAAATTTATATGAGTGTATTTTTTGTAAGTATTTATACTGATCATATATGTAATAATAACTTCTTTACAGCTATGCATTATTATGTATGTCTGATGATTGTGAATGGAGGTTTAAGGCTTCTAGCATTAAAAAATCACAATTATTCAAAGTGAGAGAGTCCAATGATAAGAATCCATGTCCGTTGAAGGATAAGGTGTATGAGCAACGTCAGGCAAGTAGCAGCCTTATAGGTGGTATGATTAGGCCCAAGATTACAAATCATAAGAGGAAATATACCCCAAAGGATATAATTGATGATGTGAAAACAGATTTAGGTGTCGATGTCAGTTACATGTTGGCATGGCAGGCTAAAGAAAAGGCAATGAATTTTTTAAGGGGTGAACCAGCTGATTCATACAATAAATTACCAGGATACTTGTATACAATGGATATGACATATCCTAGTTCGCACATTAGAATGGTAAAATCCCCACAAAATAAGTTCAAGTATGTGTATATATCCTTGTATGCCTTTATAAAGGGGTTCGATCAATGTAGACCCATTGTGGTTGTGGGTGGAAGCCACTTAAAATCGTATTACACTGGGACTTTCGTCTCGGCCAGCACTTTGGATGGTGCATGTGAGTATGCTGGTTATAATAAGGTATTATAATAGTACCGCATATAAACTATTGAAATACATATTTAAAATATGTATGCAATTTTATTTACAGGTCATATACTTCCACTAGCATATGGTATTATTGATTTAGAGAACGATGCTTCTTGGACGTGGTTCTTTGAGCAATTCAAGGAAGCATATGGTGAGCGAGAAAACATGTGCATCATTTCAAATAGGAATGAAAATATCATCAAGTATGTATCAAGAGTGTATCCAATTGTACCATATTTTGCTTGTATATGGCATTTTTGGAACAACGTATATAAGAAATTCAAAAAGAGTCATTCAAAGTTGAGCAAAATATACTTCTCAATGGCAAAATGTTACACACAGGCTGAGTTTGACAGTCTAATGGAGAAGGTGGAGAAGGTAGATATTAGGGTGAAAGAATACTTGGAGTTAGATGGATACGAAAAGTGGGCTAGGTTATATGCACCTGTCAACAGGGGATGGACAATGACGTCAAATATTGCTGAGTCAATCAATGTCGCACTTGTGTCAGCAAGGTAATTGCCAATATACGACCTCCTCGAAGAAGTTAGGAAAATGGTTGGACATTGGAATTGCAGCAATTGTAATGAGGCTCTACAGACCTACACAACGCTTGGTAAAAAATACCAGGAGATGCTTACCTTGAACGAGGCAATGTCTACACGAATGACTGTAAGTTGTCTTTTATTTATGTATCTGTTTCCTATATGTATCCATGGTACAAGGTATTTAAACTGTATATATTTCAAGGTAGCAATGGAAGTTGTATCCTATATTCAGTCAAGACTACTCTTTAATATTCTGCCAGTCTTTCTTTAGTATGTATTCATCGATATTCAATGTATTTACATGTATGTCTTTGAATTCTGTATGTATAAATATAGTTGTATCTAGTATAGTTGTATTTTAATACAATATATATTGTGATTCTTAAAGCTAAATAAAATTCTAATACTATATATTAAAATCATATTATTTTATATTCTTTGATATATATATATATATATATATATATATATATATATATATATATATATATATATATGTATGTATGTATATAGATATATATATATATATATATATATATATATATGTATGTATATAGATATAGATATGATTTGTTTTTTAAAATGTAGGTTGTGCCATCGACTGAATATTTACATACGGTGAACGATGAAGGAAGGCATTACACAGTATGCCTTTTAGAGAAAAAATGCAGTTGTGGGCGGTTCCAAGTCTATGAATTATAGTGCCCACACGCTTGGGTGTACTGAAGAGTAAGTTTCTAATGCTAAAATATTATTACTCTAATTATTACAAACCAAAGTCTGTTTTAATGACATATGAGGTGCCCGTGTATCCTTGCCTGATCGGAAAGAATGGAATATACCAGCCCATATAGCAGATAAAGTTGTATTACCACCCAAATGGAAAAGACCACATGGAAGACCAAAGAATACGTGTGATAAGCCGTTGATTGAATTGCTGCAGAAGAAAAATCAATATTCGTGTAGCATATGTGGGCAGGGTGGACATAATAAGCGTACTTGTAGAAATGCTCCACGTAGAAATTAGTTTACAATCTTACTTGTATTAATGAAAAACGATTTGTCATGTATTACGGTGTCATTTTAAATATATTTAGTTGGTGTATTAAATCTGAATACGTAATTAAAATACGATCATTATATCTTCATTATATATGAATATAGATGAATACAATCATTAAATACATATGATTACAATAAGTTGTATACACAAGGTATGATTGTATCATAAACAGAACTGATGATTTTTTCCGAATACATATCGTATATCATAGTTTGAATATTATTTATGAAAGTTAAATACATGTATCCGAATATACTTGATTATATATTAATACAATATGTTATACACGTATAGATGTCTAAATATGTATTGTACAAGGGTCTAAATAGACTTTAATAAATTTGCATATAAATTAATACAGATGAATAACATCAGTTATATTGTCACGACCCAATTTCCAAACCCGGTCGTGATGGTGCCTCTCGTGAAGACAAGTCCAGCCAACAGAACAACAATGCCCCTTTTTAACAATTAATAAACATAAATGAATGAACAATATGACTTAATGGCATTAATAGCCGACATTTACCACCCAACACAATCCGACCGCGGTGTCACAAGTCACGAGCATCTAGAGAAGCCTGAACACAACTACAGAGTCTGTAATTTACATGAATCAAATTTAAAATCAAAGAAGGGAAAATCAGGTGCCGCGGACGCTGGCGGTCACCTTACTCCGCTACAATAGTGATACCTTCAATCAGCTCAAAACCCGCTACCAGGTGAACAATACCTGCAACTGCACACGAGGTGCAGGAAGTAAAGTGAGTACTCCAATTCAATGAGTATTAAGAGTAATAATAACCGAGCGGTAAGAAAACACGTAAAGCACTCCATCATGCTATATAGGACAGTAAGACCCTTGAGAAAACAGTAATTCCATGAAAATCCTTTAGAAAATATCTGGCTCAGTTAAAAACCTCTTTTGAAAATATCCTTTTCCCAACAGTCAAGCAATTGAATGCATAATCAGATAGTGCAAGTCCGCACATAAGTCAGACCCTCGGGCACAACACTCCATTACAAATAACACCAGGGTATCTGGTAATAGTGAAAGAAATCGCATGAATGCCAATGATATAAGAGTGCTAAATGTCATGCCGCGTAGCACAAATAGGAACCAATGCATGAATGCAATGCAATGCACATGCCCGCTGCGGCGCGCAGCCCGATCCATTTGGGTACCCGCGCTCACTGTGAGGGTTCAGACTCCGGAGGGGCTCTTACAGCCCAATCGCAATATCAATATCACACCGCTGCGGCGTGCAACCCGATCTATCCTCAGTCCAGAAATGCACATGCAACACTGCTGCGGTGCGCAGCCCGATCTATGCTCAGTCTAGAAATGCACATAGCCACTAGGGCAATATTCAAATAACAGTCCTCAGTTCCGAACGTCAGTAAAATATCATTTAAGTTTTTAAATCTTAGAAAGATGGCTGAGTTTGCAAAACAGTATTTAAAACCTTGGACCGAGATCAAATAATATGCAAAGTAATGCAAAAACAGT
>MU789247.1:18308-35556 GCA_026770625.1 Nicotiana glauca
CTAAGTTTCTTCAAAACTTCCGAAATGCGCATTCGATCAAAAACCTAACCAAACGATGTCTGAATGACCTGAAAATTTGCACACATATCCAAAATCACCCAACGAAGCTATAGAAACTCTCAGAAATTCCCTTCCGACCCTCGAATCAAATTCTCACCTATCAACCGGAATTCGCCAAAATTCCAACTTCGCCAATTCAAGCCTAATTCTACACCGGACATCCAAATTCAATTCCGATCGCACTCCCAAGTCACAAATCACTTCCCGGAGCTAACCGAACTATCGGAATTCACATCCGAGCCCTCTAACTCATAAGTCAACATCCGTTTGGATTTTTCCAACTTAAGCCTTCTTAATAGAGACGAAGTGTCTCATTTCTTATCAAAACCATTACAAATCAACTCTCACACACCACATACCGATACTGAAATATTAAGAAGCAATAAACGGGAAAAATGGGACAGTAACACATGAGATGATGGGCTGGGTCATCACATATATATAAGAAGATGTATTCAAAATACAACTCAATACATATCAATGCAATATATTATATAAATATGAAGGTCTAAATACACCTGCTGAAAATATGTGAACATAACCTGGTGAATACATATAAATACAACTTAATAGTTGACTATTACAATAAGTTAAATATATATAAATACAAAATGTTGCATACATACTAATACAAACTGATATAAACATACAAAACCCAACAGGTTAAAGGAAATATTAATTCAGAAGCAAAAAGAAAAGTCAATACATCGATTGGATGCTTGGAATGATAATATATAAAAACTGTTGATACGGTCACTAAATTACCAACACCTTGTCCAACACATTATATTTACCAACACAATGTCCAACAAAAAGAGTATTCACAAAAACTCCCATCGAAAACTACATTCACCTACGACTACTCTAACATTATCTTCACCGACGTATCAGAATCGATGATGTGCCTAAGAATCTTTGAAGGTGCTTCACTCTCGCTTACGGCTTCAGCGTCTATCTTCCGCATAGCATAGTCCCAAAGGAGGGCACCATATCTTTGACAGATTAAATTGGCATCAAATTTTATTTGTGGAACCATCCCAACGGTTCTAAGAAACTCTGTGTATGCCGCGACATGCACCCCACAATCCCTGAAAGAATACACCAAAATAGTTACAAACAATTCATATTATTAGAAAATGATACAAGAAAAAGGATTAAACACATACATGCTACTGGGATTCTGTTGAGACAGATCTGAAATGAAAACAACTTCAAAGGGATCAGTTGGTGCCTTGTCAGAGTATGCTGAGTCATGAGTCCTATCTATGCCTTGCTTATCTCTATAAAAACCACTGATCAATAGATACAAAGGTATAAGCTTTGCTAGCTTATCTATCTCGAAGCTACATAAGAATCATGCAATGCTGATCTAGTGGAGTCATACACTTTGATAGAGTTATCCTTGAATGAGACAACTGCCAATACCCAATGCATTTTTTCTTCCAAGTTGACTGGTATCAAGACGTTGTCAAATTTATGCCACGATACATTAGCCATCAATTTGTAGCCCCTTATGTACTCACATACCACATCCTCTTCTTTGGCTACATTTTCATTACTATATGTTTCAGCATACCTGTCGAATATTTCAGCCACTCTTGTCTTGAATATACAATCAACAGTTGTATACGTGAAGTTGGGTATTGGGTTGTACTTTCCCTTCTTTCTTAAGTAGTAAAAGATGATATCAATATGCTACATTTAAAATGGAATACACCACGTCAGTACATTGAATGAAATTCAGAAAATATCAAATGCTCAAAACATAATTGAACACGTACAGTTGTATGTAATCTATCAGCTGTTGAAAATAGATTAGTAAAATTGCATGTTACATACATGATGCAGAATACATGTATGTATCAAATAGAAGTGTAGAGTTAACATACTGAGTGTGGAAGGAGTCTTACATTGTCATTCCATACCTTGCCGTCAGATGAGAGAAGGTAAAACTAATTTTTTGAATTGACTTGATCAATGCCAAAATCCAACGGTATATGTAGTGTTGACTTGCTCTTTTTGTAATGGTCTTCCAAATCACTTCTACAATGAATTTCAAAATACAATATGTCTATTATTTAAATTATAAATATATTGAATAGACATACAGACTAAAAAACTTACTTTTGGTAATGTTTAGCGAGAAGACCTTCACGAACCCATTTCTCATACTCCTGAACGACTATTGTAGGATGTGGTCCCGAAATCAAATCATCTTCAAATGGGTGTTTCTTGTCGAATATGGGAGTCAACTTCACTGAGGTCCTATTGTTCAGGAAAGTCATGAATACAAATATTTAATTTTGTATACAAGGGGGAAGAAGATCATATCTTTATAATTCATTATTTTTTTAAATAATTTACTAACTTACAGAGTCGAAGTTTGACTCATAAGGCGAAGAATACCATCTACTAGGATGCCGATTCCTATGTGAGGCTAATGGGGTTGCATCTTTTGGATTTTTTGCTGCATGATGTATCACAATTGTAGCTTCTGGAATTTGACTTGGAAGAAAATGGCCCGGCAACTCAAACTGTGATACATGTACTTCTTTAGATACACATTTAGGTGGTATGATACATAGCATCTCAGATGTATTATTCCCATCAATCATTGCTTCATCAGAAACAAGATTAACATCTTTATTATGTTAATGTATACAGATGTTTATGAGTGTTTTATGAAGAGTAAAAATTAACATACTGTATTCTGCTATTCTGGTAATGTATACAAATATATGTGAGGATTAACATCTGTATCATGTTTATGTATAAATATGTATGTGTGTCACTTATTGTATTCTGCTATTGTGAATTGCAATTTCACATATAATAAACACTATAATCTTTTAATAAATATTGTATTGTGTAAAACTTAAATACAACTACACTTAGCTTATGTTGTATATAGCTGTATGGAACTTTAGGTCGTATGCATCTTAAAATTACAGTATACATTAACAGAATACAGTTTGATATTAAGTATATATACAACTACATACATGTCTCAGTTCATATATATATATTTATATAAAATTAAATAGTTATGTATAACTTAACTAACATGTATTTTAAATTATGTATGGTATCTTATAGATGATTAATGTGAATAAATACGAATCATATAGTCTTATTATGTTTATATAAACATAAACTAACAGAGGTTTAAAAAAATTTTAACCTCCAAATTCTCTCCTCTAGTTATATCACTCTTTGACTAGCCTTTGGGATTATCTTGGACGTCGACATCATGCAACATTTTAATACCATCATCACGTGTCACTTTGAGCCGATTTGCTTTCATCTGTTCAGAAATCTTCTCGAAGTTTTCATTGATCAATGTTCTTAAAGACATGAACTCGCCCGCCACCTAAACAAAACATAAAAAATTAGATAGGTGTTGGAAAAATATATGAATGTTAAATAACAAAACTATATTATTTACTTCTCACGATCCGGATTTCCCACCCTCAGGAGTCGTGATGGCGCCTACTAATGAGAGATAGAAAAGACAATTTTAATTACCTTTTCATTAATGATCTAACCCATTTTGACAATTAACGGCAAAACATATAAGCAACAAAATTCAATAATAAACGGAAGTCTTAGCATTATATAAAACTGAGTAGAAATGCGGAAAGTTTAAGAAAATTCTCTTCCCAAGACTAGTGTTGCTGTACTCACAAACTGCTAAGAATACTAAATACAATGTCTGAAAGAAATACAAACTGTTTGTCTCGACATAATGGAACAACAGACTAAAAGAGAAGATAAGGAAGACATCGGGCCTGCGAACGCCTGCAAGGCTACCTCGGGTCTCGCTGGACTGAAGGCCTGCTCCCACACTAATACTGTTGCTGCTGCTGTCTGAAACCTGGATCTGTGCAAAATAGCACAGAGTGTAGTATTAGCAAAACCGACCCCATGTGCTGGTAAGTGTTTAGCCTAACCCCGGCGAAGTAGTGACTAGGCTAGACTGGACTACCACATAAATCTGTACAATTATATATATACAGCGAAATCGAAATACAAGACAAGTAAACAATATGGGAGGGGAAGCATGCTCTGGGGAGATAACAGTTTCTAGTATAAATTGACGGATATGAAGGGAAAGCACAACTCATAAAACAATAAGAAACAGAGATCAACAAGTGCACGATATCACCCTTCGTGCTTTTACTCTCATCCTCACCAAACAATAGTATATCAAACGTACACGGTATCACCCTTCATGCTTTTACTCTCATACCTCACATGTAATCAATAGTACAGAATGGCACATCGTGTGGCACAACATCACCCTTCGTGATTTACTCTCTTTTCCTCGCAATAAACAAACAATGCACGACATCACCCTTCGTGCTTTACACTCTATCCTCACAAGAAGCAAACAATGCACGACATCACCCTTCGTGCTTTAACACTCTTCCTCACCCAAATCAACAATCCCAAACAAGGGCAAAGGAAATGATAAAACAATAATGGAAATCCCGGCAAGGGAATGCAAGCAAACAATTAAAAACCTGGAAAGGGTATAACATCAATAATCAACTACGTCCCGACAAGGGAATAAATCATTAACTCTTTCTCTTTCTTTCACTTTCATCTCATAGTGAACATTACCACTTGAGCCAATGCTCCAAGGATTTACTTATCTCATATACCTTCACAATTTGCATTTTAACTCGAGCCAACGCTCCACGAAGTTTAAAGATCACAACTTACTTTCACAAGATCTTTACAACATATAGAAGTCATCAATTAAGTATGGAAAAATATAACAATAATCCCAACTATTTGCAAAATAAGGACTCACGGTCATGCTAGACACCAATGTATAGATAATCGTCACCATGCCTATACATCGTACTCGATAATTAGCAAGTACCAAATAAGACTCAACTCCTATTTCCTCAAGCTAGGGTTAAACCAAACACTTACCTCATCTTCCACGGCCAAATCACTCCACAACAACCGCTTTCCCTCTCGAATTAGGCTCCAATTCAATCGAATCTATACAATAATGACTTCATAATATCAATATATGCTAAACAAATCAAACCCAATATCTAATTATAAATTTCCAAGCTTTATTTCCAAAAATTCTAAAATGGCCCCCGGGCCTGCTTGGTCAAAACATGAGGTTCGAACCAAAATCAAATCCCCCATTCACCCCCGAGCCCGAATATATAATTTGTTCTCAAATTTGACCCCAAAACGAGGTCTAAATCAAGAAAAAAATAAAATCCCTAACTCTACCCATTTCCCCCAATTTCTACCCTAAATTACATGTTTTAGGCTTAGGAATTCAACAAATATTGATGGAAAATGAAGAAAACGAGTTAAGATTTACTAACCGAAGAAGTTTTGGTGAAAGGGAGCTTTAATGGACGCCTAAAGACCTTGGAGAATAAGGAGTTCGTGTGTTTTTATGAAAATCCTGTAAGTACACTGTTCTGGAAATTTAAAATATAACTGGGCAAAATTGCTCTATGCGATCACGGGAAAGGGGTTGCGATCACATAGGGTAAAGGGAAGTTGACCATTGCCATCGCATATGGGGTATTGCGAACGCATAGAAAAACGAGGCTGAAATTCCCAGGTTTGGTTTAATGCTTTGCGGACCGCGAGAGAAAGGATGCGTTCGCTTTGAAGGAATTGGGCTAAGCTATGCGATTGCGGATGAGTCTATGCGATCGCATAGAACAAATGCGAGCACCTGGAGGCTTACTTTACACGATCGCGGAGCTACCTATGCGATTGCATAGAACTGAATACCAGAACATCAGAACTTAAACTTCTGCAATTTTTCCAAAGGCCAAAACCGTCTTGAAACACATCCGAATCACACCCGAGCCCTCGGGGCTCCTAACCAAATACATGAACTAACTCAACAACATCATATGAACTTAAGCGTGAGATTAAATCGCCAAAATAACATAAAAAATAACGGATCAAACCTCAAAATCACTAGTTTTTTCTCAAACTTCATTAACTTTCAAATTTAGAGTTTTAAGTCCGAAACACGTCAAACGACGTCCGATTTCAACCAAATTTTATAGAAACATCTTAAATAACATATAAGATCTATACCGGGCACCGGAACCAAAATACGGGCCCGATACCAACACGTTCTAATAAATTTTCATTTCCATTTTCCTTAATAATTTCAGAAAAATAATTTTTACTCAAAAATTCATTTCTCGGGCTTGGGACCTCGGAATTCGATTCCGGGCATACGCCCGAGTCCCATATTTTTCTATGGACCCTTCGGGATCATCAAATCACGGGTCCGGATCCGTTTGCCTAAAATGTTGACTGAAGTCAAATTTAATCACTTTAATATCAAAATTTAACATTTTTCTCACATAATTCATATTTAAGCTTTCCGGCTACGCGCTCAGACCACGCATGCAAATCGAGGCAACCCTAAATGAGGTTTTCAAGGCCTCAGAAGCACGGAATAAATAGGAAACCAGGTGATGAACATTCTCCAACTCTAAAACAACCGTTCGTCCTCGAACGGACAAAAGAAAAAAGTACCTGAGTCGGGGAAAAGATGAGGATAACGACTCTGCATATCAGACTCGGACTCCCAGGTCGATGCCTCAGGAGATTGACCTCTCCACTGAACACAAACGAAAGGAAAACTCTTGGATCTCAACTGACAAACCTGCTGGTCCAGAATAGCTACCGGCTACTTATCATAAGACAAGTCCTTGTCCAACTGGACAGTACTGAAATCTAACACGTGAGCTGGATCGCCGTGATACCTCCGAAGCACGGATACATGAAAAACTGGATGCACGCTGATAAGCTAGGCGGCAATGCAAGTCTATAAACCACCTCTCCCACTCGATCAAGAATCTCAAACGGACCAATGAACCTAGGGCTAAGCTTTCCCTTCTTCCCAAATCTCATTACGCCCTTCATAGGCGACACCTGAAGCAATACCCGCTCACCAACCATGAAAGCTACATCTCGAACCTTACGATCTACATAGCTCTTTTGTCTAGACTGAGCTGAAGAAGCCTATACTGAATGATCTTGACCTTGTCCAAGGCCTCCTGAACCAAATCCATACCTAACAACTGAGCCTCTCCCGGCTCAATCCATCCAACCGGAGATCGACACCGCCTACCATACAAAGCCTAAAAAAGAGCCATCTGAATGCTCGACTGGTAACTGTTGTTGTAGGCAAACTCCGCTAAAGGCAAGAATTGATCCCACGAACCCCCAAAGTCAATAACACAAGCTCGAAGCATATCCTTTAGAATCTGAATAGTCCGTTCGGACTGACCATCCATATGGGGATGAAATGCTGTGCTCAAATCTACCCGTGTGCCCAACTCTCACTGCAACGCTCTCCAGAAGGCGAGGTAAACTGCGTACCCCTATCCAAAATGATAGAAACGGGCACACCATGAAGCCGAACAATCTCCCGAATATAGATCTCAGCGAACCTCTCATAAAAATAGGAGACTGCCACAGGAATGAAAAGCGTTGACTTGGTCAGCCTATCAACAATAAACCATATCGCATCAAACTTCTTCCGAGTCAACGGAAGCCTAGTATCAAAATCCATAGTAATCCGCTCCTACTTCCACTTGGGAAGCTCAATCCTCTGAAGTAAACCACCAGGCCTTTGATGCTCGTACTTAACCTGCTGACAATTCAAACAACGAGCCACATATGCTACGATATCCTTCTTCATTCTACGCCACCAATAATGCTGCCGCAAATCCTGATACATCTTCGCGACACCCGGGTGAGTAGAGTACCTGGAGCTATGGGCCTTCTCCAAAATCAACTCTCAAAGCCCATCTACATTGGGCACACAAACTCTCCCTTGCAATCTCAAAACTCCATCTGCATCTAAGGTAACCTGCTTAGCACTTCCTCGCTGCACCGTGCCCCTAAGGATACACAAATGGTGATCATCAAACTTCCGATCATAGATACGCTCCAATAATGAAGAACGAGAGACTGTACAAGCTAAAATACGACTGGGCTCAGAAATATCCAGTCTCACGAACTGATTGGCTAAAGCCTGAACATCCAGAGCAAAGGGCCTCTGACTGACCGGAGTATAAGCAAGACTGCCCATGCTAGCTGACTTCGTACTCAAAGCATCGACCACTACATTGGCCTTCCCCAGATGGTAAAGAATAGTGACATCATAATCCTTCAACAACTCCAACCACCTCCTCTACCTCAAATTACACTCCTTTTGCTTGAACAAGTACTGAAGACTCTTGTGATCAGTGAACACCTCACATGCCACGCCATACAAATAGTGCCTCTAGATCTTTAATGCGTGAACAATAGATGCCAACTCTAAATCATGCACTGGATAGTTCTTCTCATGAATCTTCAACTGTCTCAAAGCGTAGGCAATGACCTTGCCATCCTACTTCAACACTGCACCAATCCCTATACGGGAAGCATTGCAATAAACTGTATAGGGCCCAGAACCTGTGGGCAAAACCAACACCGATGCCGTAGTCAGAGCTGTCTTGAGCTTATGAAAGCTCGCCTCACACTCATCCGAACATCTAAACTATGTACCCTTCTGGGTCAATCTGTTCATCGGGGCTGCAATAGATAAAAATCCCTCCACGAACCGTCTATAGTAGCCTGCCAACCCCAAGAAACTTCGAATCTCTGTAGCTGATGCTGGGCTAGGCCAATTCTTGACTGCCTCTATCTTCTTTGGGTCCACCTGAATACCCTTAGCTGATATAACATGACCCAGGAATGCAACTGAACCCAACTAGAATTCACACTTCGAGAACTTAGCATATAGCTGACTATCCTCAGAGTCTGAAGAACCATTCTAAGGTGTTGTTCATGCTCCTCCTGGCTGCGGGAGTATATCAATATATCATCAATGAACACTATCACAAATGAATCCAAATAAGTCCTGAACACTCGGTTCATCAAGTCCATGAAAGCTGCTGGGGCATTTGTCAACCCGAATGACATAACCAAGAACTCATAATGCCCATACCGAGTGCGGAAGGCTGCCTTAGGGACATCAGATGCCCTAATCCTCAACTAATGGTAACCAGATCACAAGTCAATCTTGGAAAATACCCTGGCACCCTGAAGTTGGTCGAACAAATCATCAATCCTCGGCAGTGGATACTTATTCTTGACCGTTACCTTATTCAATTGACGGTAATCAATGCACATCCTCATTGACCCATCCTTCTTCTTGACAAATAGTATCGGAGCACCCCAAGGAGACACACTGGGTCTAATAAAACCCTTCTCAAGCAAATCCTGCAATTGTTCTTTTAACTTTTTCAACTTTGGCGGGGCCATATGATATGGTGGAATAGAAATGGGCTGAGTGCCCGGAATAAGATCAATGCAGAAATCAATATCCCTATTGGGTGGCATACCCGGCAGGTCTGAAGGAAAAATATTAGGGAACTCATGAACAACGGGCACAAAATTAATAGAGGGAACCTCAATATTGGAATCCCGAACATAAGCTAAATAAGCCAAATACCCCTTCTCGACCATGCGCCGATCCTTCACATAATGGAGTCCCTCTCCACTCTAAACGAGGCATACTCGGTAAAGCTAAGGTCATAGTCTTGGCATGTCAGTCCAAGATAGCGTGATAGGGCGATAACCAGTCCATCCCCAATATAATATCAAAGTCAACCATATCTAAGAGCAACAGATCTACACGAGTCTCCAGACTACTGATCACCACAACACAAGAGCGATGGACTCGATCGACCATAATAGGATCACCCACCGGTGTAGACACATAAACAGGAATACCCAATGCATCACTAGGCATGATCAAATATGGGGAAAAATAGGATGACACATACGAATACATGGACACCGAATCAAACATGAATCAAACAACACCAAATCATCTCTATCATAAACCAGAATCGTACATGTAATAATCGCATCAGAAGCCTCTGCCTCGGGCCTAGCCTGAAGAGCATAACATCGGGGCTGGGCCCCACTACTCTAATCTGCCTCTCAGGGATGGTCTGCTGCTAGCTGGCCTCCACCTCTAGCAGTCTGAGCTCCACCTCTATGACCTCTACCTCCCTCTGTGGCACCTCTAGCCCCACCTCTAGCTGGCTGGGCGGGCGGTGGAGCAGCTGGTGCCTGAACCATGGCACGAGAACACTAGTGTTGAGAACTGCTCGGTGCTCGAGGGCAAAATCTGGTAATATGACCCGTGTCACCACAAGTGTAACAAGTCCTCGGCTGCTAAGTCTGCTAGACTTGTTGACCTGAATGACCACCACGGAAACTATGAAGCAGCAGCACACTGATAGGAGCTGGCGGTGTACTGAATGGCCGCTGATAAGAATAATGCCGACAGAAACCACGATAACATGGGGCACCCTAAGAAACATGGAGGGCTGACTGGAAAGGCCTTGAAGGCTGACCCCTATCATTAGAATCCCTGCCTCCAGATAAGGCACCACTGAATCGGCCTAACTGACGGGGTCTCTTGTCTTCTCTATAACCACCTCCCTGTGGCAATACCATCTCGATCCTTCGGGCCACATTGGCCGCCTCCTGAAATGTAATATCACTCCTCGCCTCTCTGTCCATCTGGAGACGAATAGGCTGGATGAGTCCATCAATAAATCGTCTCACCCTCTTCCTCTCGGTGGGGAGTATGACAGTAGCATGGCGAGCCAACTCAATAAACTAGGTCTTGTAATGGGTGACTGACATAGATCCCTAATGGAGACGCTCAAACTGCCTCCGATAGGCCTCACACTGTGTGACAGGGAGAAACTTCTCCAAAAATGTATACGTTAACTGCTCCCAAGTCAAGGCTGGAGACCCTGCTAGTCTAGCTAAACAGAAATCCCTCCACCAAGTCTTGGCGGATCCCGATAAGCGAAATGCAGCGAAATCAACTCCATTAGACTCAACAATACCCATGTTCCGAAGAACCTTGTGGCAGCTGTCCAAATAATCCTGAGGATCTTCGGTGGGTGCACCACTGAAAGTAGTAGTAAAGAGCTTGGTGAACATATCCAATCTCCATAAAGCATCGGTAGACATAGCTGTCCTATCACCTGCTTGGGCTACCACACCCGACTGAGCTACTCCCACTGGCTGAACTACTGGAGCCTGAACCTGAGGAGCTACCTGCTCCAGAGTACGAGTAGCAGGAGTCCGGGCTCCTCCTCCAGCCTGAGACACAACTGGTGCTACAGGAAGTAAACCCGCTCAGGTAACACTCTCCATGAGGCCCACCAATCAGACCAAAGCATCCTAAAGAACTGGGGTGGCAATAAACCCCTCTAGGACCTGATCTGGGCCTACCGGAACTGCTGGGGCTGGGACCGGGGCCAGGTCTAGGGCCGGAACCTCCTTGTCAATGTTGACCTGAGGCCTCGCCACTAGTGCTGCTGCTTGGGGCTGAACTCTGCCCCTACCTCAGCCTCTAGCACGACCTCGTCCTCTACCCCTAGCGGGAGCTACCTGGGGCTCGGACTGCTAACCGGAAGATGAAGAAGCACGTGTTCTTGCCATATGCGAAAGAACAGAGTAGAAATTCAATTAGCATTGAGAAACCAAACCGCACGACAAGAAAGAACAAATGTGAAACTTTTCCTATCTCAATAGCCTCTGGGGATAAATACAGTCATCTCCGTACTGATCCCTCAAACTCTACTAAGCTTGTCCGTGAGTTGTGAGATCTGTGTAACCTAGAGCTCTGATACCAACTTGTCACGATCCGGATTTTCCACTCTCATGAGTCGTGATGGCGCCTACTAATAAGAGCTAGGCAAGCTAATTTTAATTACCTTTCCATTAATGATCTAACCCATTTTGACAATTAACGGCAAAACATAAAAGCAACAAAATTCAATAATAAGCGGAAGTCTTAGCATTATATAAAACTGAGTAGAAATGCGGAAAGTTTAACAAAATTCTCTACCCAAGACTGGTGTCACTGTACTCACGAACTACTAAGAATATTAAATACATCGTCTGAAAGAAACATAAACTGTTTGTCTCGACACAATGAGATAACAGACTAAAAGAGAAGATAAGGGAGACGCCGGCCTGCGGACGCCGGCAAGGCTACCTAAGGTCTGGCTAGACTGAAGGCCTGTTCCCACACTAATACTGCTGCTGTCTGAAACCTAGATATGTGCAAAATAGCATAGAGTGTAGTATCAGCACAACTGACCCCATGTGCTGGTAAGTGTCTAGCCTAACCCAGAAAAATTAGTGACGAGGCTAGACTGGACTACCATATAAACCTGTGCAATTATATATATACAGCGGAATCGAAATACAAGACAGGTAAACAATATGGGAGGGGAAGCATGTTGTGGGGAGATAATAGTTTCTAGTATAAATTGACTAATACGAAGGAAAAACACAACTCATAAAATAATAATAAATAGAGATCAACAAGTGCACGGCATCACCCTTCGTGCTTTTACTCTCATCCTCACCAATCAATAGTATATCAAACGTGCATGGCATCACCCTTCGTGCTTTTACTCTCATACCTCACATGCAATTAATAGAATTGGCACGGAATGGCACGACATCACCCTTCGTTCTGCACGACATCACCCTTCGTGCTTTACTCTCTTTTCCTCACAATAAACAAACAATGCACGGCATCACCCTTTGTGCTTTACACTCTATCCTCACAAGAAGCAAACAATGCACGGCATCAACCTTCGTGCTTTAACACTCTTCCTCACCCAAATCAACAATCACAAACAAGGGCAAGGGAAATGATAACAATAATGGAATCCCAGCAAGGGAATGCAAGCAAACAATTAAAACCCCGGCAAGGGTACAACATCAATAATCAACTACGTCCCGACAAGGGAATAAATCATTAACTCTTTCTCTTTCTTTCACTTTTATCTCATAGTGCACATTACCACTTGAGCCAATGCTCCAAGGATTTACTTATCTCATAACCTTCACAATTTGCATTTTAAGTCGAGCCAATGCTCCACGAAGTTTAAAGATCACAATTTAATTTCACAAGATCTTTACAACATATAGAAGTCATTAATTAAGTATGGAAAAATATAACAATAATCCCAACTATTTGCAAAATAAGGACTTACGGTCATGCTAGACACCAATGTATAGATACTAGTTACCATGCCTATACATCGTACTTGACAATTAGCAAGTATCAAATAAGACTCAACTCCTATTCCCTCAAACTAGGGTTAAACCAAACACTTACCCCAACTTCCACGGCCAAATCAATGCACAACAACCACTTTCCCTCTCGAATTCGGCTCCAACTCAATCGAATCTATATAATATTGACTTCATAATATCAATATATGCTAAACAAATCAAACCCAATGTCTAATTATAGATTTCCAAGCTTTCTTTCAAAAAATTCTAAAATCGCCCCCGGGCCCGCTTGGTTAAAATACGAGGTTCGAACCAAAATCAAATCCCCCATTCACCCACGAGCCCGAATATATAATTTGTTCACAAATTTGACCCCAAAATGAGGTCTAAATCAAGAAAAAAATAAAAGCCCTAACTCTACCCATTTCCCCCAATCTCTACCCTAAATCACATGTTTTAGGCTTAGGAATTCAACAAATATTGATGGAAAATGAAGAAAACGAGTTAAGATTTACTAACCCAAGAAGTTTTGGTGAAAGAGAGCTTCAATAGACGCCTAAAGACCTTGGAGAAGAAGGAGTTCATGTGTTTTTATGAAAATCCTGTAACTACACTGTTCTGGAAATTTAAAATATAACTAGGCAAAATTGCTCTATGCGATCACGGGAAAGGGGTTGCGATCGCATAGGGTAAAGGGAAGTTGACCATTGTGATTGCATATGGGGTATTGCGAACGAATAGAAGAAACGAGTTTGAAATTCCCAGGTTTGGTTTAGTGCTTTGCGACCGCGGGATAAAGGATGCATTCGCATTGAAGGAACTGGGCTAAGCTACGCGATCGCGGGTGAGTCTATGAAATCGCATAGAACAAATGCGGGCACCTGGAGGTTTACTCTGCGCGATTGCAGAGCTACCTATGCGATCGCATAGAACTGAATACCAGAACATCAGAACTGAAACTTCTGCAATTCTTCCTAAGTCCAAAACCATCCCGAAACACATCCAAAATCACACCCGAGCCCTCGGGGCTCCTAACCAAACACATGAACTAACTCAACAACATTATATGAACTTAACCGTGTGATCAAATCGCTAAAATAATATAAAAAATAACGAATCAAACCTCAAAATCACTAGTTTTTCCTCAAACTTCATTAACTTTTAAATTTAGAGTTTTAAGTCCGAAACACGTCAAACGACGTTCGATTTCAATCAAATTTTATAGAAACATCTTAAATAACATATAAGACCTGTACCGGGCACCGAAACCAAAATACCGGCCCGATACCAACACGTTCTAATCAATTTTCATTTCCATTTTCCTTAATAATTTCATAAAAACAATTTTTATTCTAAAATTTATTTCTCGGGCTTGGGACCTCAGAATTCAATTTCGGGCATACGCCCGAGTCTTATATTTTTCTACGGATCGTCCGGGACTGTCAAATCAAGGGTCCGGGTCCGTTTGCACAAAATATTGACTGAAGTTAAATATAATCAATTTAATATTCTTCTCAAAGAATTCATATTTAAGCTTTTCGGCTATGCGTCCGGACTGCGCACGTAAATTGAGGCAACCCCAAATGAGGTTTTTAAGGACTCAGAAGCACATAATAAATTGGAAAACAGGTGATGACCCCTTTGGGTCGTCACATTACTAATGGAATACAAAACTCACATAGTCTTTGAATGAATTTAGATTATTCCTCAAAGAAGATACTTTATCCGCTTTAGAATCTGCCGGCTTCTTATCATGAAACACATTTTGATTGACTTCAGATATACCAGCATAAGGAGTCTTGGGTTTAGTCCATGCCTCTGAGTGATCTATAATCTGCTCTTTGCGCTTCTTGTGGGGTGGAGATGAAGAAGGTCCAACACTTGCATAATATTTCTTCTCAGGCTGAAGATGCGGTGTAGGACTAAAGTCATCCGAATCATCCTGATCATCTGCATGCTTGTCTGAATGAGTATTGGTAGGGCTAGTATCTACCTCAACGCCTTCCATAGGAATTTGAATGACATCAAGCTCTACATCACTTGGTTGGATGTATTTGTAAATAATCTGGAAATTGAAAATTGTATATTATATCCAACCTATATTTAAAGTTGACCACTGTATCGAAATGCATATTGTGTGCAACTATAGGCTATAGCAAAAGGAAAGTATACTATGTATGCAGATGAATGGTGTATTGCATATTGAAAATCTAGGTTGTATTTAGATGTATATTGTATGCATATATATGTTGTATGTATATAATAATGTATGTATCTATATGGAACTATTGGGTGTATGGAACTTGAAAACACAGTACATATTCATATGTATGTTATATGCAGAATAGACTATACTTAGCAAGTATTGTATGCAAAATTGAATTTCAGGAACTTATAAAATATTAATTTACCATATTTCCCTCGTCTTTGAATATGCCATTCATCAGATATACATAAATCGGTTGATTTACAGTGGTTCTCCAGTTGAGCAATTTGGGTACCTGATTACCAATGCGCTTTGCAATTTTAGGGTCAACCTTTGAGCAACACTCATAAAACCAAACTTGCATTGCGAGTGGCATACCAACAATCCTATAGTACTTCTTGTGATAATCCATTTTCTTACTAATAGATGTAATAAGGCTGCTGAATGCAAGAGTACCCCATGGATAATCAGAGTATCACCACTCTCGACTAAGTCAAAATGTAGTCAGAGGATGGTTGTGGTTTTCTTCTCTGATAAGAATATCCATGTGTGTATGAGATACAACAATGATATCTTGATGGCATCCCCATCGTTGCCATCACCTGTGACGACCCAAAGGGTCATAACCGTATTTCTCCCTTTATTCGCGCTTCCGAGGCCTTGGAAACCTTGCTGGTGGTTATCTCGATTTGCGTGCACAATCTGAGCGTGAAGCCGAAAAGTTTTTATGTTAAAATATGTGAATTATGTAAAAAATTTGAAGAATTTTGATATTAATATTGATATAGTTGACATTGATCAACATTTTATGTAAACGGACCCGGATCCATGATTTGACGGTTCCGGAAGGTCCGTAGAAAAATATGGGACTCGGGCATGTACCCGGAGTCAAAATCCGACGTCCAGAACCCGAGTAAAAGAATTTTTCTGTTAAATTATTTTCTGAAAATATTAAGGAAAAATGGAAATGAAAATGAGTTAGAAAATAAAGGAATCAGGCTCGTATTTTGGTTCCGACGCCCGGTACAGGTCTTAAATATGCATTAAGCGCTTTCTGTGAAATTTGATCGAAATCGGACGTCGCTTGACGTGTTTCGGACTATGAGTTCCAAGTTTGAAAGTTTAAGAACTTTGAAATGAAAAATCATGAGTTTTGAGGCTCGATTCTATGTAAATGATGTTATTTTGGCGATTTGATCGCGCGAGCAAGTCCGTAGAATGTTTTTGAGGTTGTGTGCATGTTTGGCTTGGAGCTCCGAGGGCTCGGGTGAGTTTTGGATATGTGTCGGATTGCATTTCTCATTTTTGGAAAAAAATCTGGTTTTGTGCTTCTGTGATCTTCGCAAATGCGAAGGGAGGACTCGCAATTGCGAGCTCGCAAATGCGAGCATTTATTTGCAATCGCGAAGTCTGGGAAACTCGAGCACTATCGCAAATGCGAAAGTTCCCAGGCCTGCCTAGTTTAGCAAAATGCGAGACTTTGGCCGCAAATGCAAAGTCTGGCGACCTGAGCTTGGATCGCAAAATATGATCTTTTCCCCGCAAAAGCGGAACTGGGTTGTTCGCAAATGCGAAGTTATTTGTCGCAAATGCAAAAACCCCTGGGCTGGCCATAGTTTGCAAATGCAAACTGAGTTCTCGCAATTCCCATATTTGGTCGGGGTTTGCAATTGCGAACCCCTGTTCGCAAATGCGACATCAGAGACCTGTATATTCATACTTAGACGATTTTGAAGCTTCATTTTTCATATTTCCAAAACCAAACACCCATTGGCGATTTTTCACGAACTCCCTCTTCTCCAAATCATTTGTAAGTCAACTTTTACTCAATTTCTTCAATCTTTAACATCATTT
>MU789247.1:53918-66543 GCA_026770625.1 Nicotiana glauca
ATATATATATTAATTGGTTACTTTATTTGAATTTATAAATATAGATATCTTCTAATTAACTATAATGCAAAAATATAAATATAATATATAAAAAATAACTACCCATTCAAATTGGGCGGGTGTATTTCAAGTTGGAGTTTTTAAATTATTTGAAAATAAGAAAGCGAAAAAAAAATCCATAAAAATGAAAAAAGAGAAGAAACACTACCCATTCAAATCGGTGAGTAGTTTTAAGTTGGAGTTTTAAAAGAAAAATAAAATTAAAAAAATAATAAATTATTAATCCAAAATTGGGAGTGCTTTCAAATTGAAGTTTTAAAATTATTTTAAAATTAAAAAACGAAAATAAAGAAATAAAAAAACTTTCAGAGTAAAATATTAAATAAAGTAATATATTAATAAAAATTTCTATTAACAATGTAATAATATTAAAAATTGGATAATATAATAAAGCAAAATATATTAAAAAAAAGTTATTCGATGCGCTGTCTGTATAAGTTCCGTTAGTTTAACAGAGATTTTATTTATTAAAGTTTAGATAATATCATTAAGAACAACAACATAAAATTTAAAATAAAAAAATATTTCAACAATAATAAATTATATATCTTCTCAAATATTACCAAAAAGAAGCGAATACTAAACATTTCTAATATAATAAAGAAAAATATTGAACAAACAAGTTATTTACTAACCATATAAGTACATTTAATTTAATAGAGATTTTATTATTGGGTGCATCGTATTGACAAACAAGATGACAATTAAATTTTATTAAAGCAATACGATATAATAGGATCAAACAAGCCCGATCATAATTTAATTTAATTAATATTTTTTAATATGGATCGCGCATCGCGCGGGCACCGCGACTACTAATTATTATTAAAACCAAACAGTTAAGCTACGAAAGACAAAAACCACCTTTTCAGGATTGGCCGCAAACCAAACCGTTTCAAATCCAAATTTTCACGTTTAACTATTAAGGCTTAATTATCTTTTATACTCCAAACAAGCAGAGAGAATCCTTCAGAAACAACTCAAACCAAAATTTACAGTTTTCCAATTTCAATTATCACAACCAAGCCAGTGGAGATTACAAACAAACAGAAAACAAAATTTACAGGCCTTTAATTCGAATGACGACGAACAAGCCGATGAAAATTGGAAACCAAGAGACAAGAGGGAATCAACACAACAGTCGTTTCAAACTAAAATATTCATGTTTTCGATTCTAATGGCACCAAAGCAGAGAAGAACCCAACATAGGAGGTAGGAAGCTTCATCTTTGGTTAGTGTTTGTTTTCATGTATGTCACATCCCAGGGTATATACGGTTAAAATCAGGGAAGACCGATTTTAAGGTTTCCATGGCAGTTTTGAGCCTGGCCTTGATAGGATCGAAGCACAACCCAAGGCTCGCTCTCGAGGTACTCGCCTCGGCAGGGCATATCTAAGACTCACTATGACGCACTCATATGGAGATCGACGACCATTATAAAAAGGCGGAAGACCCCCGAGGGCACGTGATGAGGAATGACAGGGTCTGCAAAAAATAGTACAAATTCACATTTGAACCGTTATACGACTGTATCAATAGCATTTCCCCATCATGATTAGACATGTACTATGTAAGGATCCCCCTCTTATATAAAGGGGACCCTTGTCATTTTGTAAAGGGGATTCAGATTATTGCACAACACATTGAATACAATACAATATTCTCTGCTCTTTGCTTAAACAATTGCTCTTCACATTTATTGCTTATTCTTTCATTGTTCATTTATCGCTCATTATTAACCGCAAAAGGCCGTCTTTGAGGCCCTGATTATCGTCAATACTTCATCGATTGTTCACTGCTAATAGTCCGTCTAGACCTCGAGGCTCGCTCTAGCCAGCTCGAGGCTCTATCCTGTGGCCCTATTGGTTTGCATTTTTATTCTTTTGCCTAACAACTAGTATTGAGATAAATCACGTATTTTTAGAATCACAAAATCAAATATACTTGTAGTTACCGTTTTCAAGGTAAACAGTTTGGCGCCCACCGTGGGACTAAAAATAATAGTAATTGTTTTGGTGCTAGTTTTCTAAAAACGCAAGTTACTCTTCACGCTTTTCTTGTCCAAGGATCTTTGATTTCAGGTTAAAAAATGTCTAACTCAGCAAATGCACACGAGAACAACGGTCTTGGGCTTCATGTAAAGAACAGACCAGAAGAACCTCAACATATCATTTGCATGATCATTGGAGGAACCGACGTCCCACAGGGACCCATGTTCAAATGGGCCAGAGTGTCCATCACAGCGGAGAGACAAACTCGGAGATGTATACCCGAGGGCGCCCTTATATTTAGAGAAGAAGACATCGAGGCCTTGTCCCAACCACATGATGATGCACTGGTAATCTCTTTCCTTTGGAATAACGTTCAAATCAAATGTGTGCTCGTGGATTTAGGTAGCTCAGCCAACATAATCAGATCAAAGGTGGTGGAGCAACTCAGACTGCTCGACCAAATCGCACACACATCTCGAATCCTTCATGGATTCAACATGGCAAGTGAGACAACGAAGGGGGAAATCATCCTCCCAGTCACCGTGTCCGGCACAGTTCAGGACACCAAGTTTCATATCATCGAAGGTGACATGGGATACAACGCCTTACTTGGAAGACTGTGGATACACAACATAAGGGCGGTGCCATTAAATCTTCACCAAATGGTGAAATTCCCGACAAAAGATGGTATAAATATAGTGCACAAAGAACAACGTGCAGCAAAGGAGATGTTTGAGGTAAATGACGTGTCATCCACATCGACTCCCGCCGTCTAGGACGAGTCATGAAATGGGCCGACCCTCAAGGAACATGTGGTTTATGAGTAATCGAACGAAGACAACAAAGAAGACTTCCTCACTCCTCGGACTTTCATTGCCCTCGAGGAATCGGATGCAACAAAATCAACGGTCGAAGAACTCGAATAGGCCATCTTGATCAAGCATTTTACAAATTAAAAGGTATACTTGGGAGCGGGATTAACCCCCGAACTCAGAAAAAAACTCATTCAATTCCTTTTTGACAACATTGATTATTTTGCTTGGTCTCATCTAGACATGATAGGGATCCCACCGGAAATAGCCACCCATCGACTAAGCATCGATCCCAGGTTCAAACCAGTGAAGCAAAAAAGGAGGCCTTAATCTGAGGTAAAACACGTGTTCATCAAAGACGAGGCAACAAAACTCCTCAAAATAGGATCAATTAGGGAGGTAAAATATCCCGAATGGTTAGTAAATGTAGTAGTATTCCCCAAAAAAGGAAATAAATTAAGAATATGCGTAGATTATAAAGACTTGAATAAAGCGTGCCCAAAGACTCATTCCCATTGCCAAACATCGATCGCTTGATCGATCCCACGGCCGGCCATGAGATCCTCACCTTTCTCGATGCCTATTCCGAGTATAATCAAATTCAAATGAACCCAGAAGACAGGGAAAAGACTTCGTTCATCACGAAGTATGGTACATATTGCTACAACGTAATGCCCTTCGGACTAAAAACACAGGAGCCACATACCAATGCCTAGTCAATAAGATGTTCAAACATCAAATAGGACAATCTATGGAAGTTTACATTGATGACATGCTACTTAAGTCCCTGTGCACAGAGGACCATTTGACTCATTTGCAGGAAACATTCGATATCCTTAGGAGTTACAACATGAAGCTCAACCCCGAGAAATGTGCTTTCAGAGTGGGATCAGGAAATTTTTTAGGCTTCATGTTGTCGAATAGGGGGATCGAGATTAACCCCGACAAGATCAAGTCCATTGAAGAAATCACAGTGGTGAATAATGTGAAGGCCATACAACGACTGACCAGGCGGATAGCGGCCTTAGGCCGATTCATCTCAAGGTCGTCAGATCAGAGTCATCATTTTTTCTCCTTACTCAAAAGGAAAAACAGTTTTGAATGGACTCTGTAGTCCCATCATGCTTTAGAGGAGCTAAAACGATATCTCTCGAGCCCGTCATTGCTCCACACCCCAAAAGAAGATGAAACGTTGTACTTATATCTCGCCGTATCTGAGGTAGCAGTAAGTGGTGTGCTGG
Source organism: Nicotiana glauca (assembly GCA_026770625.1). Classification (NCBI taxonomy): domain Eukaryota; kingdom Viridiplantae; phylum Streptophyta; class Magnoliopsida; order Solanales; family Solanaceae; genus Nicotiana; species Nicotiana glauca. Next base: position 58,023 of record MU789247.1, read on the forward strand.
TTTGGGAAGAATAAGATACGCAATTCCCTATTTATTATGTAAGTCGGACTCTAGGAAATGCTGAAACCAGGTATCTCCACTGAAAAAATCAGCTCTAGCATTAATAAGTGCATCTCGAAAATTAAAACCTTATTTTCAATTCCATCGTATATGTGTTTTAACAACGTACCCTGTTCGAAACATCTTGCACAAGCTTGAACTACCGGGTAGATTGGCCAAATGGGCCATTGAACTCGGAGGGTATGATATCGAGTATCAACCTCGGACAAACATCAAGTCTTAAATTCTGGCGGACTTCGTGGCTGATTTTACGTCCGCCCTCGTGCTCGAGCTAGAAAAAGAATTCTTGCTAAAAGTGGGTACATCATCGGGGGTATGGACCTATTCACCGATGGTGCCTCAAACGTGAAAGGGTCCGGGATCGGCATCGTTCTGAAATCGCCTACGGGCGACATAATTAGAAAATCTATAACTACTTCAAAAATTTCTAAAAACAAGGCTGAGTATGAGGCTATGATTGCAGATCTCGAGCTGGCCAAGAGCCTAGGAGCAGAAGTCATCAAAGCAAAATGCGACTCCCTTCTGGTAGTTAACCAAGTAAATGAGAGCTTCGAAGTTCGAGAAGACAGGATGCAAAGATACTTAGACAAACTTCAGGTCATATTGCATCGTTCCAAAGAATGGACTCTGGTCCACATTCCCTGAGATCATAACAGCGAGGCCGATGCACTTGCTAACTTGGGTTATCCGTCGAAGAAGATGATATACTCCTAGGGGTTGTTGTACAGTTATCCAAATCGACGATCGAGGAACGCCACGCCAAGATCAACTCGACAAGTCTAACATAGGATTGGAGGAATAAATGTATCGACTATTTGAAAAGAGGGAAGCTGCCAACGGATCCAAAGGAATTGAGGGCCCTCCGAGCCAAGGCAACTCGATTTTCACTCGATGAGACTATAACACTATATAGAAGGACATTCGACGGACCTCTAGCATTATGCTTGGGACCGGGAGATACATATTATGTGCTTTGAGAAATCCATGAAGGCACTTGTGGAAATCATTAAGGCGCAGATTCTTTAATTCGAAAGGTGATCAGGGCAGGCTACTATTGGGACAACATGGAGAAGGACACCAAGGAATTCATTCGAAGATGTGACAAATGCCAAAGGTTTGCGCCAATGACTCACCAACCTGGCGAACAACTACATTCAATCTTATCACCATGATCGTTCATGAAATGGGGAATGGACATCGTCCGCCCCCTACCAACGGCACTAGGTAAATCCAGATTTATTCTATTTATGACTGACTATTTCTCGAAATGGGTGGAAGCATAGGCCTTCGAGAAGATAAGATAAAAAGAAGTCATCAACTTCATCTGGATCACATCATATGCCAATTCGGGATCCTTTCCGAGACTGCATATGAAAATGGGAAGCAGTTCATAGGCAGCAAGATGACGGAATTCCTCGAAGATCATAAGATCAAGAGAATCCTATCAATGCCCTATCACCCATGTGCGAATGGACAAGCCTAGTCACAAACAAGACTATCATCCAAAACTTGAAAAAGTAGCTAGAAAATGCTAAGGGAAAATGGAGAAAGGTATTGCGCGAAGTGTTATGGGCATACCGAACAACTTCAAAGTCGAGCACAGGAAAGACACCTTTCTCTTTGGTATACGGGTTTGAGGCTCTAATACCGGTCGAGGTCGGAGAGCCAAGTGCCAGATTTTGGCATACCACTAAGGACTCAAACAGCAAGGCCATGACTATAGCCCTCGAGCTACTAGATGAAACGTGAGAGGCCGTACTAATCTGAATGCCCGCCCAAAATCAGAGGATCAAGAGATATTATAACAGGAGAAAAACTCCGATACTTTGGGGTCGGTGACTTAGTCCTAAGGAAAGTAACCCTCAACACTCGAAACCCAAATGAAGGGAAGCTAGGCCCGAGTTGGGAAGGAACGTACTGCATCCTCGGAATAGTGGGCAACGAGTCCTACAAACATGGCACCATGGAAGGTGTACAACTCCCAAGCAATTGGAACATATCAATGCTCAAACCCAAAAACCACCTTTTCAGGATTCGCCGCAAACCAAACCGTTTCAAACCCAAATTTTCACAATTTAACTATTAAGGCTTAATTATCTTTTATACTCTAAACAAGGAGAGAGAATCCTTCAGAAACAACTCAAAGCAAAATTTACAGTTTTTCAATTTCAATTATCACAACCAAACCAATGGAGATTACAAACAAACAGAAAATAAAATTTACAGTCTTTTAATTCGAATGACGATGACCAAGCCGATGAAAATTAGAAATCAAGATACAAGAGGGAATCAACACAACAGTCGTTTCAAACTAAAATATTCATGTTTCAATTCTAATGGCACCAAAGCAGAGAAGAACCTAACATAGGAGGTGGGAAGCTTCATCTTTGGTTAATGTTTGTTTTCGTGTATGTCTAGATTAAATTTCTTTTTTACTCATCCCAGGGTGTATACGGTTAAAATCAGGGAAGACTGATTTTAAGATTTCCATGGCAGTTTTGAGCCTGGACTCGATAGGATCGAAGCACAACCCAAGGCTCGCTCTCGAGGCACTCACTTCGGCAGGGCATATGGAAGGCTCGCTATAATGTACCCCGAGGCGTTTGAAGATCGACGACTGTTATAAAAAGGTGAAAGACCCCCAAAGGCACCTGGACTGACAGAGTCTGCAAAGAATAGTGCAAATCCACATCTGAACCATTATACAGCTGTATCAATAGCATTTTCCCATCATGATTAGCCATGTATTATGTAAGGATTCCCCCTCCTATATAAAGGGGACCCTTGTCATTTTTGTAAAGGGGATTTGGATTATTGCACAACACATTGAATACAATACAACATTCTCTGTTCTTTTCTTAAACAATTGCTCTTCACATTTATTGCTTATTATTTCATTGTTCATTTATTGTTCTTCATTCATTTCTCATTATTAACTGCAAAAGACCGTCTTTGAGGCCCTGATTATCGTCGATCCTTCATCGATTGTTCACTGCTAGCAGTCCATCTAGACCTCAAAGCCTCGCTCTAGCTAACTCGAGGCCCTATCATGTGGCCCTATTGGTTTGCATTTCTTATTTTCTTTACTCACACTTCGCATCTTTTGCTTAACAACTAGTATTGAGATAAATCATATAGTTTTTGAACCACAAAATCAAATATAATTGTAGTTACCATTTTCAAGGTAAACACATGGCCTATGTCTATCTTTGTGACATTTCGTCACCATCATCGGTTCATCTTTGGTTGGTATTTGACATCCTATATGTCTCTTAAATTTCTTTTTTACTCATCCCAAGGCTATATTTGCTTTTTTGTCTTTGCATCACTTGTCAGTTTATATTTGGTTGGCGTTTGATTTCATGTATATCTTTACTAATGCATCAACCAAGAGATACTGGAGTCAATCAAGGATATTGAGGATACATATTTAGTTGACTCTAGTGTCATTGGTATTGAGGATGTTGACAATTACAATATTTATGTAGTTGAGTGCATTGGTCCATACTCCAAGTATTTTTTCACATTGTGTTTGGATGATGATATGGAAATACAGTCGTCTGAACCACTTGAGTCAAGGGATGAGAAATAAGGTGCCTACATTCTGGAAGTTGTCTTGCGAGAAAATAAGGATTACACACCTCATGTAAAGACCAAGTGCAGAATGCTACATTGGTTTCTTGTGCCAGTTAGATTTGTTCCTCCACCCCTGGAGCATAGCCGAAAAATTGATGCCAAATTGGGGGTTTGATTCATAAGCTCGAGATGGAGGCAAAAAGTGATTCTTGTTGTGACGCGACGTTAAATAAATCACTTGTTGGGAGCAACCCAACTTTACTGCTTTATTTTATTTTATTTTTTGTTGTTTTAAATTATATTATTTTTTTAGTATAAATGTGACGACCCGACCCGTCGTCTCATGTGTTGTCGCTCCGTTTTCCCCATTTTATGCTTCTTCGTATTTTGTTATCGGTATGTGTGTGTTAGAGTTGATTTGGATTGGTTTTGATAAGAAATGAGACACTTAGTCTCTTTAAGGAAAGCTTAAGTTGGAATAGTCAATCGAATGTTGACTATTGAGTTAGAGGGCTCGGATGTGATTTCCGGTGATTTGGTTAGCTTCGGGGGATGATTTGTGACTTAGGGGTGCGATCGAAATTGATTTTGGAGGTCCGGTGTAGAACTAGGCTTGAATTGGCGAAGTTAGTATCTTGGCAATTTTCGGTTGATAGGTGAGATTTTGATCCGGGAGTCGGAATGAAATTCCGAAAGTTGCAGTAGCTCCGTTAGGTGATTTTGGATGTGTGCGCAAAATTTCGGGTCATTCGGACGTGGTTTGTTCGGGTTTTTGATCGAAAGTGTATTTCGAAAGTTTTTAAGAAACTTAGGCTTGAATCCGATGTGAATTAATGGTTTTAGCGTTGTTTGATGTGTTTTGATAATTGGAACAAGTTTGAATAACGTTATAGGATGTATTGGTATCTTTGGTTGAGGTTCGGGGGGCCTCGGGGTGATTTCGGATGGCTAACGGGATGAAATTTGGAGTTTAAGGACTGCTGAAGGATCTGGTATCTAATATTTTCGCTTCTGCGGAAATGGACCGCATAAGCATATGAGGAGTCGCAGAAGCGGAAAGTGGACGTTTGGCCAGGAACCGCAGAAGCGGATTTTATTCCGCAGAGGCGAAATCGCTTCTGCGATAGTTGGACTGCAGAAGCAGTTGGTCGGGCAAATTAAGAGACCGCAAAAGAGGGTTATTTTTCGCAAAAGCGGGACCGCTACCGCAAAAGCAGAAATAGGCCTGGGCAGAAAGGTTAAGTTCTGGAAATGGGACTTCGTTCCCATTTCCCATTTTTGACGATTTGGAGCTCGGTTAAGGCTATTTCTTGTCCGATTTTCATAGAGAATAACGGGGTAAGTGTTCTTAACTAAATTTTTGTTGTATAACTTGAATCTATTACGAGTTATAGCATTTAATCAGAGAATTTTATTGGAAAAGGTTAGAAAACCCTGTTGGATAGAATCAAGGATTTGAGGGTCAAAATGATATGGGAATTGAATAATTTTTACGTGGTTAGACTCGTGGCGAGATAAGGACGCCGGTGATGTTAATTTTATAATTTTTCAAGAAGTGGGCCCGGGGCTCGGGTTTTGCAAATTTCATGAATTTCGATATTTTTGAGTCTTTTTCGATTGGGTTAGGTCCCCTTAGCCTATTGTAATGTATTCGTTATGGCTTTGAGCAGATTTGACGCGCGAGGAGGTCGATTTGCGAGGCAAAGGCGTCGCGAGCTAGAGATTTCAACGGTTCGAGGTGAGTACTATTTGTAAATGATATCCTGAGGGTTTGAAACCCCGGATTTGCACATCATAGTGTTGTATTGATGTGACTTGCACGCCGGATATGAGCGTGGGGTAGAGCACTATTGGGAATTATGACTTGATCAGTCCCAGTTGTTGATTTTTACCGCGTATTTGACTGAAACTACTTGTTATCATCATAATTTGGGTTGATTGCCATGTTTAGGCTTCGTGCCAACTATGCGAATCCTTCCGGTATTGATATTACTGTTTTAGCATATCTTGCATGTCATTTGGTTTCACTCCAAGGTTTTAAATACTATTTTGCAAACTCAGCCATACTTCTAAGTTTTGAAACCTCAAATGATATTTTAAATTATATTTCTGGTTGAAAACTACTGTTTTACAAATGCCCAAGGGGCTTATGTTGATTTTTGGACTGATTATGGGTGGCTCGGGCTGCACGCCGCAGCAGTGACTTAAAACACTGGTAACAATGGCACTGTGTGATGTGACTTGAAATATTATGGGTGGCTTGGGCTGCGCGCCGTAGCAGGAACTTGAAACAATGGTGACAATGGCACTATATGATGTAAATGGGTCAGGTAACAATGACTGACCAGGATTTGATTGATGCCACGAGATAGCTTGATATTGTTCTTGGGCTGTAGGAGCCCCTTCGGAGTCTGTACACACCCCTAGTGAGCGTCGTCGACGATAAATGAATATGGGTGGCTTGGGCCGCACGCCGTAGTGGGTACTAGAATTTACCATCATATGCATTGCATTGCACTAATGCATTTGTTCCTATTTGTACTGGTTGTCATGACATACAGCGCACTCATTTCATTGGCATTCATGCTACTTCTTGCACTGTTTACCGGATACCCCAGTGTTATTTGTTGATGGAGTGTTGTGCCCGAGGGGCTGACTTATGTGCTGACTGCACTATTTGTGTCGCGTTCATTTGCTTAAACTATTGAAAAGAAATATTTTCAAAAGAGGTTTTAGCTGAGCCCGGATGTTTACCAAAGGATTTCACGGTTTTACCGTTCTTCTCAAAAAGGATTGTACTGTTCTATATAGCATTATGGAGTGCCTTACGTGATTTTTTGCTTTCAGCTATTATTTACTTTTATTACTCACTGAGTTGGAGTACTCACTTTACTCACTGCACCTCGCGTGCAGTTGCAGGTATTGTTCCCTCGGTAGCGGGTTGTTAGCGGATTGAAGGCAATATTATTGAAGCTGAGCAAGGTGACCACCAGCGTAGAGAATTGAAACTCGTAGAGAATTCTTCTACGAGTTTTTCACTTCCTTCTTCCTATTTCTATTATTGTTTATGAATTCTAGTATTGTAGTTATGCACACTATTATGAATAGCTAATTTGTTATCTATGATTTTGATAGAACCTATTGGAGGATGATTTTCCTGTTACGTTAATATAGATTTGCTATAGTTTTTTCTCTATTTATTCAACTACGTTTATATTGTAGTTGGTTGAAGAGCTCTCAATGGACTGTGCCTATTTAGTATGTATTACTCGAGAAAGAGTGAATATTTAGGTAGTTGTTGAACAACTTCACTCCTAACGTATATGAGAGATCAACACGGAGGGTTTAATGGTGTGATTAGGGATAACGAATCCTTGGTGTGATCCGTGTGAGCCGTACTTGATGTCAGCTAGTGTAATTCGGGTAAATTGTGGTAGTTACTAGCGGAGAGAATTAAAACACTCAGAGCACTCATGATAGATAGAGAAAACTTAGACAAATTTATAGGAAACGTAGCGGAAAATATTCCGACAATAGGGGAAATCATAACTCTAGACCTCCTTAATCTTGTTCCAATCCTTATCCTCGTTAATTGATAGTTTTACTGCTTTCTAATATTTATTAGTTAATTAGATAAAAATAAACATTATAATCTTTATAATTAGGAAATTATTTGGACTTGTGTTTCTCAACGATGTTGAACAACTGTAACTGAGCCTTAGTACTGTGGGATCGACTCCGAACCTGTAAACCGAATTATATTTGTAATGACCGCTTATTTATAAGACATAGTTGGATGTGATCACTCAAACTTTATATAGAAAACTTTACTTAGATGGTCACTGCACAAAGGAATAAGCAAAGTAGTTGAAAATAAAAAAAGATAGTAGATTTTTAACTAGCGATAAATTTTAGAGAAGTTGGAAGAAGGTGCGTGGAATAGGATCCAAAGAAGCTTTCATAGACAACATCCCATATACACAAAATAGGAAAGTATATGCTTTAAATCTTCTGGTCCTCAGTAGAAGTAATTATGCTGAATAGGAATCATCATCCAATAACCAACCGTCTTATTTTATTTATATTTTGTTATGAATACATTTGATAATACATTGGATGTCCATGTTGTGAATAGTTTAAAGATTAAATCTCCTATTTTATGTCCATCATCTTTATTTTTTATGCCTATAAAAGGCTATGTAATTGCAATAGAAAAAATACACACAATTGAAGAAGAAAATCTCTTCCTTCCCTCTATCTCTATTTCTTGTTCATGTTTTATTAAATTCCTTTTATTTCATAACACGTTATCAGCACGAATCTCTAACCATCATGGTTTGTTATCTTCTTTTAAAGTTCTCTCTGATTTAAAATTATCAGGTACAACCTGTTTCTCTCTTTTGCAAGAACAATGATATGTTTTGTTGGATACTTAATTTTTTTCAATTTTATTTTTTTAAAGAGAAAGAGAAAGATATTCATACTTCACCACGATTTTTTTATTTATGAATAAGGATGTTATGATTTTAATAAACTGCTTCTTAATTGATTTGTATTATTAAAATATAAATAGAAGTGATCATCAATAGACTTAGATAACAAGAGTATTTTCTTGACATTAGAACATATCCAAAATATGATTATAAATAGTGTTTGCATCATTAAAATATTGCATCTTACTTTGAGTAAATCCAAGAAATTTTTATTAATTATTCACCTTCTTCTGTATAAAAACAAAACATCATTTTACATTATTGTGCAGTATAACATGATATACTACACTAACTACATGTAATTATTTATTTTGACAAGCTTACATACAAAATATTAGTACACATGAAGTTACTATGCAGGTATAGATTTTATGATATTAAAATTTTATATT
>MU789251.1:4888-17575 GCA_026770625.1 Nicotiana glauca
GCAAGCAGGCGCCCACCTGAAGAACAAGGGAATAACTTTTCAAATTCAGCAAGCAGGCGCCCACCTGAAGAACAAGGGAATATCTTTTCAAATGCAGCAAACAGACACCTACCTGGAAAACAAGGGAAGTATAAACTAAATTCTAACTTTGAAATTGTAACCTCTGATAAAATGACATGCCCGGTCACCATACTAGGGCAGAAAATTTTCTTCGTTTGTCTATTTTTTGAAAGCAGGCGCCCGCCTGGAGAACAAGGGAATACTTTTTTGAGTAATCGCAAGCAGGAGCCCACCTGGAGAACAAGGGAATGCTTTTTCAAGCAATTGCAACCAGGAGTCCACCTGAAGAATGAACACATATTTCAAAACACAGTCAAGGCAACAATCAGAATTCCATTGAAAGAATACAAGATGCAAGATCAAGACAATACAAGAACACAAGATACCGGACATAGATAGGATTTTTGTAATTCATAGACCATAGCTTAGGCTAGTTTCTTTTTATTTTTGATGTAATAAGGGGGTCAGCAAGCAGCAACAACAGCAACAGCAATCACAGCTTCTGGTAGTCCCATGCTACCGAACACTCTTGAACTACACTGACCTGATTCCTGTTTAGCCCAGGATATGTAGGCAACCTCTGAAGCAGGGTGCGGTCAAACTTTTCAAAAAATGCTTCACACGGAATAGGCGAACGGGCAAAAACCCCTCATTACCGCTCACTTGTCTTTGCACGAAAACTCTTCATGTTTCCGGGCAAAGAGGGGCAGCTGTGAGCACGTGATTTTCGCCCTAAGCAAGTTATTCCAAAAGATCAAATAAAATAATTTTACAATTTTTAGGAATTTTATTGCATTTCTTTTTGTTAATTGGTTGCATGATAAACTCGTATTAAAAAAAATATATATATACAAAATATGCATATGCATTAGGATTTTTAATTTTTAGTATTAATGCATTTTGGAAAACAAATGAAAGAAAAAATAATAATAACAATAAAATATAATAAAAATAGCATCTTATGGTTTAGCCTCTCGCCGGAATCCATCGCCGGTGGGAAATGACATCCACGCCAATAGCCCTCAGATTCACACCAGCGACTCACCTCATTCCCCTCTTTTCATTCCTCCCATTGGCTTTCCTCGAAACTCACCAGAACCTGTCAAATCTTCGACCAAAGGTTCTCCGGCGACGACGCATGTTATGCCAAATGAGCCCAATTTTACACCATAGAACCGCCTTGGCCCCCTCTACACAAATTTCATAGTCTCTTGGCTCGAATATGGCCGAAACGACTCGAATATTAATTTCAAGATTTTCCGGCCAGGAGTCTATACTCTAATCTTTATGATTTCTTGACCGTAATATCCTCAACCACGTGTTTTCTTATGAAAACACATGGTTGGGAATGTTACGTGTCAAGAATCTCGAAAGATTCTCTCAAATCCGTTGGCCGGAGTTTTTTCTTTACATCAGTAAGTCCTCCTCCTATTTTTCTTTCTTTTATACTTTATTATGATTCTGATAATAGTTTGCATGCAAATTTAACTTAGGTTTTAATGTTTAATTTCATTCTGATTAAGGCCATTTGATAGTTCCTTTTATTTCTGATTTTATTGTCCTGTTTATTGATCTCTTGTCAATAGTTAGACGGCTAGTCAGTAGTTTAGTTAGGTTTATTCTCATATAATAATTTGGAAATTATTGAGATTGATCCCAGTTAGGTTTACTGTTGATTGTAATGCTTAGGGTTGTATTGGTTATAGCTGATAGTTTAGTTTCAGAGAAAAATAGGAAGTAACAGATTCAATTTGGACAAAAGTCGAAGGGGATAGGGCTGCAGTAATTTTAAGAGTTGGCAAGGGTAGTTTGGGCATGGAAAAGGGCAGAATTAACAGTTTTGGTAAATATTAAAATGGGTTATGGGTAGTATAGGATTTGTAAAGGGAATAGAAGGTTCTAGAATAGACTTTAGTGTAGAGGCCAAGGCAATAAGGGCATTTACTTGAATAACATGTTATAAATAGGAGGACTAAACTGAAAATTAAAAAAGGACTAAAAGAAAAAACCAAAATCTGATTCACCCCTCTCTTGTTGCCTATAAATTGGCATTCTCATGCCTTGTTGAAGGGCTAGAGCCTCAGCTCCCCAAAATTCCTACCAAAAACTCTCTTCTTTCTTTCTAATTTCAAGTTAGCATTTGAATTCAAAGATAAAAAAAAAATACAAAAACATTCAGAAATAGAAAACCAAAATATTTCTACTGTTTCATTAGTTATTGAGGGATTTTCAGTTTTTTTTCCTTTGGTACTCTGCCTCCCAGCTCGAGGCTTTAGTTCTAAGGATATTCACAGGTTGTTAATGGTTGTTCCAGTCGAATTTGGAGCTTATTAGTGTAAATGTCAGTTGGGTTTAGGGTCCAGTAGAGTCTCAGAAGTATTTGAGGACTAGGAGTGCATTTCAAGTGTTTGAAGAATTGATCTGTTGAATCTGCTCACATTTCTGGTTTTCAAAAAATCATTTCATGGCCTGTTTCTGCGACACTATACTGCTGAGTTTAGTTGCTGTTGTTGTTCAAAGTAACTGACCTTTCTTTCTTCTCACATTACTCCAGGTACACACTCGAGCTTGTGTCGATGTAGGTTCCTTGCTTTAAAATAAAATGAAATGGAATTGCAATTTTGCTTTAGATCTATTGTTTGATTCTATCATGTGAATGAGTGACTTTGTATAATTTAGTTAATTTCCTAATATGACTAGATATGAACCTGAAATTGGACTGAAAATTGGATTGTATAACTTAGACTGTTAAACTTTGGATCTGATGTTCGTTATTTCTAAACTAGTAGTCTCAATGTAATGTAGTTGGATTTCTGTGATCGCTGTAGTTCAGGATTGGAAACTAAGTAAAAAAAAAAAATTCAAAACACAGATCCTTGTTTATACTAAGTCCAGGCATGATAACATTTCTTGAAGTAACAATTTTAGTAGTTCCGTTTTAGTAATATTAGCTTTAATCAATTTGATAATGATTAGTATGACTTGTGTTATCAAAACCATATTTCTAGTTTGCTTACTTTGAGTTGATACTTCCCTATCATTAGTAATCACCTTAGTTTAATCATACTGATTCTATAAAAATTTGTATTACGTATTGGATATAATTTGAACAAATCGAAATAAATGTTGCAAGATTCTTATTTTAATAGGGGTTCAGTGTGGTTGGCGTCTGTTAATAAAGGCTTAATAGCTAATCTTTGAAATACTGGGGCCTACAGCATAATAAGGCACGAACATTGCAAATTTGATGCACTATTGCGTTTAAATCCACTAGTAGTACTATTTTGTTTGAAATTGTGGCTGCGCAAATGCCTGTCTCTGTCTAAGATTCGAGCCTGGAACCACATCCTATAGCTTTGAGGATTAGAATTGGGCCTTTATCATGGGCCTAGTAATTTCATGCGTCATAATGGACAATGTCCCTGTAAGCCCAAAATGCACGCGAATTCGTTATTGCTTGGCCCGATGTTACTTTGGTTGATTCGAATGAGTATAGATAGCCTATAACAGAGGAAATTAATTCATAGATATAAATTGGGTTTCGAATTAGGTAGCGGGTTCAAGCTAAAAGGGTCTTCCTTTTTGTTTGAATTCGGACTTGAATTCGAGGCCCGAGTTTATATTTATGAATTAATTAGCCTTTGGAGACAAATGTTGAATATAAAATTTTAGTTTGCTTTAGGTTGACCTTTTAATAATGAGACGGGCCTCGCCAAACTAAATACAAAATACGGGGACCTCATTAGTTACTCAATATAAAAGTACTTAGAAATTCGGGACGGGCCGTTCAACAAATTTCACGGCCTTCCCAAAAGATAACAACATGTTAGCCACTTTAGGCGCGATTTTAATAATATTACTTTCCTAATACGGGTGTGCATTTCATGCAACCCAAATCCAAATCCCAAAACGTTGTATAAGAATGTGTCGAGGATCCGGGTGCATTTCATGTGACGTGATTCGAAAACACATTCTTAAACGACGTTCACTTTCTTAAAATAAAATACTTTGACAAAAGCGGTATTTAATTCTAAAAAAACGCACAAATAAGATAATATGTATTAAAATCAAATACTTTAGCCAAATACGACAGTTGAGCGACCGTGCTAGAACCACGGAACTCGGGACTGCCTAACACCTTCTCCCGGGTTAACAGAATTCCTTACCCGAATTTCTGGTTCGCGACTGTTAATACAGAGTCAAACCCTTCCTCGATTCGGGATTCAAACTGGTGACTTGGGACACCATAAATCTCCCAAGTGGCGACTCTGATTTTTAAATAAAAATAAATCCCATTTCGATTGTCCTTAAAGTGGAAAAACTCCTTTATTACTATATCTCTTCCCGAGGTATAGTAAAGGCCGGATAAGCTATTCGGTAAAAAGGAGGTGTGACATACAGCACTATGATGTGCAAATCCGAGGTTTCAAACCCTCAGGATATCATTTACAAGTATTACTCATCTCGAACCGGTGAAAATCCTCGCTCGCGACGCCTTTGCCCCTCAAATTGGTCTCCATGCGCGTCGAATCTAACTAAACAGAGCGAATACATCACAATATACCAATGGGACAACACCCAATCGAAAACAATCGAAATATAGCAAAAATCTCGAAACTAGCAAAACCCGAGCCCCGAGCCCGCTTCTCAAAAAATTACAAAACTTACATTACCGGATTCCTCGTGTTGACCACGAGTCCATACTTACCAAGAACTCCCAAATACGAGCTCAAATGACCTATCAAATCCCAATTTAAAATATCAAAAACTCAAGCCCTAGCTTTACCCCCTTTTGATTAATTTCAACCAAATTTCCATGTTAAATCTATCGTAATTTCATGTATTTAGGACAAGGAACTTACCTCCAATCACACCTAGTCGAGATACCCCTTCAATTCCGTCCAAGAGCTCTCAAGCTTGCTTAAAAATGGAGGAAATGGACTAAGCTTCGTGGAACAAAAATGAACATTAAAACCCTTCTGATAACAGGGATTTCCGCATATGCGGTCCCTTTTCCGCATCCGCGACCACCGCATCTGCGGAAATCTTCCGCTTCTGCGGAATCTCATTAAAAATCCAAAACCGCTTTTGCGGTCACATTTTCGCATCTGCGGACCCCACATATGCGAATAACATCCGCTTCTGCGGAAACATCTAACTCCGCCCCCTTCGCTTCTGCGACTCGCCAACCGCATTGCGGCCTCGCAGATGCGGATTCCCTTCCGCATCTGCGGTTCCTTCCTTCTTTAACCAACACTGCACCTTCGCTCTTCTCCTCTGCACCTGCGCAACCGCATTTGCGGTTCCTTTCCGCAGATGCGGAAATACCTGATGCCAGCCAAAATCTGTATTGTCTCAACTCCAAATTTTATCTCATTAGCCATCCGGAATCACCCCGAGGCCCCCGGGACCTCAACCAAAAGCACCAACATAACCCAAAACATCATACAAATTTGTTCCAATCATCAAAACACATCAAACAACGCTAAAACCATCAATTCACATCAGATTCAAGCCTAAGTTTCTTCAAAACTTCTGAAACTCACATTCGATCAAAAACCCGACCAAACGACGTCCGAATGACCTGAAAATTTGCACACATATCCAAAATAACCTAACAAAGCTACATAAACTCTCGGAATTCCATTCCGACCCTCGGATCAAAATCTCACCCATCAACCGGAAATCGCCAAAATAGTAACTTTGCTAGTTCAAGCCTAATTCTACACCGGGCCTCCAAATTCAATTCCGATCATGCTCCTAGGTCAAAAATCACTTCCCGGAGCTAACCAAATTACCGGAAATCCCATCTGAGCCCTATAACTCATTAGTCAACGTTCGGTTGACTTTTCCAACTTAAGTCTTCCTTAAAGAGACTAAGTGTCTCATTTCTTATCAAAACCATTCCAAATCAACTCTCACACACGACATACCAATAATGAAATATGAAGAAGAAATAAACGAGGAAAACAGAGCAGTAACGCATGAGACGACGGGTCGGGTCGTCACACTTTTCTTCTATTTTAATTATATGTAGTTCATGTAATAGAAATTTTCGTTCATAAAATTATGCATTTAAAAAAATACATTTTATTAAATTTATTATTTTTAAATGGTGATATTTATTAAATCAAATTAAAGGCAAAGGTAAACGTGCCTTCTATTTCTATTTAATATTCCCTTTATTACCAAATAAAAATAAAATCTTGTGACAGGACATGAATAACATTCTGCAAAGTTCCCTCTGAATTTTCTACCTTCTACCATAATCATCATCATATATATTACTAGATTTAGAGGCAAAATATGGGGATTTAAGAATATTTTGGATGTAATTAATTATTTTGTTAAAAAAAATCAGATTTAAGTCTAGCTTTCTAAAAAAGAAAATTTTTTTATAAATAAAAAAAACTGCGGCTGCGGGGCGGGGCGGGTGAAAGCGGATGGAGTGCGGGACGGGTGAATGCGGGTTTAAATTTTATGCGGAGCGGAGCGGGTTTAAATTTTGCGGGTTGAGACAGAACTCAACCCGCACCCGCACCACCCCATTGTTTTAGGAAGACAACCTCTATTGGGCTCATGTTTTTACTATCACGTGTACTGCACATGGGATGGGGCCGTTAATTTTGTGCCTTTTGTTCGGCTTTGCTGTTAACTAGCCTACATGTGCTCAATTTAGCAAAGATAAAGGACTACATGTGCTCAAGATAAAATATGAAGGACAAAATGAGACCTACTCCTATACTTAAGGGACAATTCTGATTAAAAACTCCACGATAATTTACAAAGTAATCGCACAAAAATTTAAAGTTCTTATATCTTTTTAATGTAGATTTAGAATCGGTCTGAAGTTCTTCTGTCTTTTCAATACAACTTCAAAAAAAAGAGATCTTAAGTTATTCTATTTTTCCAACATTGCTTCAGAAAATTCAGATTTTAAATAGTTCTATCTCTTCAGTGCAACTTCAAAAATCGGATCTTAAGTTCTTAAACATAAACTTATCTTCGAATTCAACAATTCAACACATGATTCAACTCCAAATCTACTACATATGAACTCAAATTTGAAGCATAACTTTCAAGTATCATAAAAAATAAATCTCAATCATCAAATTGTAAAAGCAATAACAAATCTAACAAACATATTTTGCAGCAAAGAAGAATAAGAACAAAAAACCTTAAGCACAACCTACAATTTTTACAACTAAGATGATGATGAAGAAGAAGAAGAAGAAGAAGAAGAAGAAGAAGAAGAAGAAGAAGAAGAAGAAGAAGAAGAAAGCACCAATGAAATACATAAGACATGAAAGAAAGTAGCAACGAATGAAAAGAGAAAAGTGTTTGACTCAAAAGATATTAAACTCTTTTTAAGCAAATCAATCCATAAAGATGAAGGGGTAAATTCTAGTTAAAGATAATTAACTCTAGATCCGAGATGAGTAGGAGAAATAGAAAAACATAGTCAAATATAAATGTTGACAGCGATAATGATTAGATTTAATGGCATAATTAAAGATGCATTAAGTAACAAAAATATGAATAAAGGAAAAGATTCATCTGATCTTCAGTGAGACGGATCTTCTTTCATTTAATAAAGATTAATGGTAGATAAATACAAGAACCTTATGACCCTTTTTTCAATCCGACGAAGGTATGGGATCACTGATCCTCTCAATTCTTTGGAGAGATGTATTTACATATTTTCTATAAAGAGGGAGAGGAGACAGAGAGAGAGCCCCCCTTTTTTAGGGAAGTCCTCCCCTCCTATTTATAAGGGGGTATCCATAGAAAATCTTACAAAAAGGTACAATTAGAGGGAATTGAGGATCCCAAAGCATACTAATTATTTCATCACGACCTCGACTTGTCCGACCTCAGCCTTGTTGATGACGGTCCGACCTTGGCCTGTCCGACCTCGAGTTTATTGATGACGGTCCGACCTCAACCTTCCCGACCTTGGCCTTACATCTTTGCGTGCCGAATTTATTTGGTCTAATTTTGGTCCATACAGTTAGTCCCTTCGCTTATCGAGGTCGTCTCTTGGTCAGGCTTGGGGAGGGGACTTCATTAATCGTAGTTCGAGAAATTCGGATAAGAGTTCAAATAGTATGGGTTGCAGCTGAGGATGCCGATGGAGAATATCTTGGAGATGGTGGTGAAGAGAGTGGTGATGGTGACGCCGAGTGAAAAGATAGTTGTCTTTTTTTACCATGGATTCGGGTCGTATGTAATGTGCGACTATTTGCGCAGTGACTTTGTATAAAGAAGAATTTTTCGTTGTTATTCGCCTTTTACTTTTCAATGTTTTCGCTTTTCGCGACTTTGGTGCGAGGTAGATTCCCGCATGGCAAGTCCCGGTCTTTCTTTCCCTTTACATTTTCTGATGACACTTGGCCTTAGGGACATTTCGAATTCTCCTCGAAGGCCCATGGCCTTAGAAGGTATTATTTTGATTTTTTCGAAATATTTACCCGTCATCGTTCGATCGAGGTCGAACACTTCTTCTTGGCGGAGGCCCTTGGCCTTAAAGTGTATTATTTCGAACTTGTCAAAATATTAACTCGTCGTTGTTCGATCGATGTTGAACTCTTCTTCTTTTGCGAAGGCCCTTGGCCTTAAAGGGTGTTATTTCGAACGTATCGAAATATTAACCCGTCGTCGTTCGATCGAGGTCGAACTCTTCTTTTTGGCGAAGGACCTTGGCCTTAAAGGGTGTTATTTCGACTTATCGAAATGTTAACCCGTAGTCGTTCGATCGAGGTCGAACTCTTCTTCTTTGGCGAAGGCCCTTGGCCTTAAAGGGTGTTATTTCGACTTATCAAAATGTTAACCCGTCATTGTTCGATCGAGGTCGAAATCTTCTTTTTGGCGAAGGCCCTTGGCCTTAAAGGGTGTTATTTCGACTTATCAAAATGTTAACTCGTCGTCGTTCGATCAAGGTCGAACTCTTCTTCTTTGGCAAAGGCCCTTGGCCTTAAAGGGTGTTATTTCGAACTTGTCAAAATGTTAACCTGTGATCGTTCGATCAAGGTCGAACTCTTCTTCTTTGGTGAAGGCACTTGGCCTTAAAGGGTGTTATTTTGACTTATCGAATTGTTAACCCGTCGTCGTTCGATCGAGGTCGAACTCTTCTTCTTTGGCGAATGCCCTTGGCCTTAAAGGGTGTTATTTTGACTTATCGAAATGTTAACCCCTCGTCGTTCGATCGAGGTCGAACTCTTCTTCTTTGGAGAAGTCTCTTGGCCTTAAAGGATATTATTTCGACTTATTGAAATGTTAACCCGTCGTCGTTCGATCGAGGTCGAACTCTTCTTTTTGGCGAAGGTCCTTGGACTTAAAGGATGTTATTTCGACTTATCAAAATATTAACCCGTCGTCGTTCGATCAAGGTGGAACTCTTCTTCTTTGGTGAAGGCCCTTGGCCTTAAAGGGTCTTATTTCGACTTATCAAAATGTAAAACCCTTGTTGTTCGATCGAGGTCGAACTCTTCTTCTTTGGAGAAGGCCCTTGGCCCTAAAGGGTATTATTTCGAACGTATCGAAATGTTAACTCGTCGTCGTTCGATCGAGGTCGAACTCTTCTTTTTGGCGAAGGCCCTTGGCCTTAAAGGGTGTTATTTCAACTTATCAAAATGTTAACCTGTCTTCGTTCGATCGAGGCCGAACTATTCTTCTTTGGCGAAGGCCCTTGGCCTTAAAGGGCGTTATTTCAACTTATCGAAATGTTAATCCGTCGTCGTTCGATCGAGGTCGAACTCTTCTTTTTGGCGAAGGCCCTTGGCCTTAAAGGGTATTATTTCGACTTATCAAAATGTTAACCCGTCGTCGTTCGATCAAGGTGGAACTCTTCTTCTTTGGCGAAGGCCTTTGGCCTTAAAGGGTATAATTTCGAACTTGTCGAAATGTTAACCAGTCGCCGTTCGATCGAGGTCGAACTCTTATTTTTGGCGAAGTACCTTGGCCTTAAAGGGTGTTATTTTGACTTATCAAAATGTTAACCCGTCGTCGTTCGATCAAGGTCGAACTCTTCTTCTTTGGCGAAAGCCCTTGGACTTAAAGGGTGTTATTTCGAACTTGTCGAAATATTAACATGTCATCGTTCGATCAAGGTCAAACTCTTCTTCTTTGGCGAATGCCCTTGGCCTTAAAGGATGTTATTTCGACTTATCACAATGTTAACCCATGGTCGTTCGATCAAGGTGGAACTCTTCTTCTTTGGCGAAGGCCCTTGGCCTTAAAGGGTGTTATTTCGACTTATCAAAATGTAAACCCGTTGTTGTTCGATCGAGGTCGAACTCTTCTTCTTTGGCGAAGGCCCTTGGCCTTAAAGGGTGTTATTTCGAACATATCAAAATGTTAACTCGTCGTTGTTCGATCGAGGTCGAACTCTTCTTTTTGGCGAAGGCCCTTGGCCTTAAAAGGTGTTATTTCGACTTATCAAAATGTTAACCTGTCTTTATTCGATCGAGGTCGAACTATTCTTCTTTGGCGAAGGCCCTTAGCCTTTAAGGGTGTTATTTCAACTTATCGAAATATTAACTTGTCGTCGTTCGATCGAGGTCGAACTCTTCTTTTTGGCAAAGGCCCTTGGCCTTAAAGGGTGTTATTTCGACTTATCAAAGTGTTAACCCGTCGTCGTTCGATCAAGGTGCAACTCTTCTTTCTTTGGCAAAGGCCTTTCTTAAGAGGTGTTTAAAAATACCAAAAATAATATGGGCCGAATAGTCATTAGCCTCATGCTATGAAGACTGACTGAAATGAAAGATCACAAGGAAATGTCATTTGATTCATAAAAGGAAGCAATCTAATATCTGCGCCAGCTTGCATGCTTACAAATTATTAACAAGTTATATCAACTAACCAAGAATGCTTCCCAACAGTTTTACCTGTGCCTAAAAGGAAAGAATGCAAATGTCTCAATGTGAAGTCCACTCATTTCTTCAAATGCAAAATCACAACCACAAGTACTTCTGTCATAAGCAGAAATCAAGAAAATTACATGTCTGTCTATTTTGTGAACCAAATGGACACTTAGATGACACCAGAAATTGAACTTCTCAGTCCAAGGATACAGCACTTCAACCCTTAAGCACCGTAGGTGCTTAACCCACTTTATAAACAATACAAATATTATTCTGAATAGTTATAAAGTCAATTATTACATTTTTTTGTATGTAGAATTCCATGCAATTGACGGAAATTCTTCTGCTATAATTCTGACTGCACCAGGAAACAGGGCAGATGCAATCCCAATCAGAAACAACAATGAATTCCAACAATCTTCAATGATCCATTGTCCCGATGCAAAGAGATTTTAAGGTATGGATCGTCCTTGTACTTCAAGTATTGAGGAAGTTGGAGAGCTCTTTCTGCAATCTTCCTGTCCTCGTGAATCTTAGCTATCAAGGCTTCAAGTGATGAAAAGTTGGCCTGTAATATTGCAAATAGTTGGTAATATGAGCAAGTGCTTTCAGAAAGAAAAAAGAAAAATAAGAGTAACTAGGCCACAATACCTCTGGCCGTATATAGCCCACAACAACTAGGTGCAATTCCTCACCATAAAAGTCCTCATTGAAGTCATGAAGCAACCATGGCTCCTAAAAAGTAAAGTTGTCTTCAACAAACCAAAAAAAATCAAGAATAAGCAAGAAGCATATGTCACGATACACTTACTATAGCTTTCTGTGATGACCCGCCATGTCATCACGCCACATAGGTGACACTTGGCACATATTTTTGCCACATGGATGTGTTACATAAATTTGGGACTAAATCTTGGTAGGATCGTGAGCAAGTTGTCAAGTGCCGCACGTGTACTTAGTTAAGAACTGAGGACGTGACATTTCTCTGTGTTATTAAAATATGGATTCCAACCAATGCTCATGACCATCTTGTAAACACAACGAGCTGATAATCCTGCCCATCCAAAATACACACCCGCTGGATGTTCTGAAAGAATGGCTGAATAACCTTCTGGGGATAAATTAGCTGAAAAAATATTTGATACCATAAGAATAGAAAAAAACATCAAACTGTTAGGCCATACAAGGCAAGAAAATAATCTTTCAAGCCCCTCGAACAATTGTAGATGTTTGAATGCAAATTACACATTGACATAAAATCAGAATCTCGGATATGATAGGTTCACAAGAAACTAACATTCCAATAACAAACTTACGAGAAATTTTAACAGCCACTTCAAGCGAATACAGATACTGATTCAAGCATTTATATTAGCCATTCAGCAGAAGGAATAATGACGAGTATACCTGTGGGGATCCCAAGAACCTTTGAGCCGCGCCCAAATCCCTTTATGACAGGACCACCTATATACCAAGGTTCTAAGGGCAAAGTACCTTCTATTCCTGCATATGCTTCCAGTCAAACATTGAAAGAGAAATCAAGTGCACTCCATACAAGTAAAGCAGTCATAAAGACTTACTATCTTGAAATGCAGGTAATCCCCACTTCTCTAGTTGCAAATCTAGAAGAGAAGTGATCACTTCATCAGCGGAAGTATAAAGATGAGACTGCTTTGCAAGAGATGGTACAGCAACAACTGCCATTCCAGCAGCCTTACCAGCAGTAACACCTGGTCTAACATAGGTATCTGGTCGAGTTAACTTT
>MU789258.1:10667-29159 GCA_026770625.1 Nicotiana glauca
GAATTTCCCCTTAGGATTCATATTGTGATAATTGAAATGCCTCGTATGTGAGGTGACGAGCGCGTACTTGAGCTAATTATTGAAAATCCGGTTTTCTTTATGTATTTCAATTGAGTTCCTTCTCCTATTTCATGTTACTTGCATATTTAGCCTATTGTTAGGTTAGAAAAGTATGTTTAGTAGAATTAATTGCCTATTTGTTCAATTTGCCTTAATTGCATTATGTTAAGTATGTTAAGTATGTTAAGCTAGACTTATCTATTTACTTAGTAAAATCTAGCATTTGTTGAGTATTTCTTGTGTTGCTGCTTTGTGTTTTTAATTTGGGACTACGATACGGCATCCCGGGAGATTTCCTGTAAGTACTTATGATATGGACTGAGGTGCGAGATACCAAGAGATCCATGGCACGTATATTGAGGATACCAAGAGATCATCGGGATACCAAGAGATCCCTAGTATATTTTGAGGATACCAAGAGATCCCCGGTTATCATCCTTGCTATTAGTGGTAGTTCCTTGTGGTTTGCCTTTACCTCTGTTTTCCGTTATTGTACTTTTATTATTCTGTATAGGCTTTTACTGTAGATTCTCAATTGCATTACTTATCTTATCCTGTCATTTAAATATTTATTTATTCTCAGTAGGGTCCGGACCTTCCTCGTCACTACCCAATCGAGGTTAGGCTTGGCACTTAATGAGTACCGATATGGTGTACTCATGCCTCTTCTACGCATATTTTTCATGTGCAGATACATGTACTTCTTCTCAGGCCTACCATCCTTGAGGGAGGCGACTACTTAGAGACTTCAAGGTACATGTTTCGCGTTCGCAGACCGAGGAGTCCCTTTCCATTCCCGCTTTCTAGTGTTTAGCCCTTCTATACTTTATGTTCTTATTAGACAAAATTCTGGAGTTAGAGCTATGTAATATTTCTCTTTCCTTAACTTGTGATTCATGAGTTTTCGGGTCTTGAATTTGAATATTGGCTTTGAGTTTTATATATGGTGTATGCCGAGCGGCACATTTGAACACTATTATTGCTTTATTTCTGTTTTTAAATTGTTTTACTTCCGCAAGTTGTTTATGTTCTGCAAATTTAGGCTTACCTAGTCGTAAAGACTAGGTGTCATCACGACAGTTCATAGAGGGCGAACTGGGATCGTGACACTTAAGGTCCTAAATCATGATTTCGAAGCAAATATGCAAAGTTGAGGGTCCTGTAGGCATAGGAGAACCCAAATACCAAACCTAGCCTAGCAGAACAATAGGAGAAACTACTTTTTCTACCAATAATTATTATTATTATCAAAAGCACAAAGGAAATTGGTGACGATCTATGTTATTCGGGAAAGTTCTAATTTAATCAAGGGCACATACATAATAGGACCTTAGTATCATAACTAACAAAGAAGCTAGGATCTTAAACAACAGCGAAATATATGATACTTGAGAGGTAGATGAGTATATGGATAAGAGCAGAACAACCTTTAACTTATTAGCCTTATAAAAATCTCAACAGAAAGTTCCTATAACATGGAGGGGTACGTAGAACACATAAGTCAAGGCAAATACACATACCAAATAGAAGTTCATACATGGGAGTCTTAACATGAAACATCTAAGATAGAACATGGAGGGGTACGCAGTACCATCTAGCACTGCTACAGAAAAGCAAACAAGGTAGCAAACCATCTCGCGGCTCTAAGTCACACACCACAAACTACTAAATTCTACACCACCTTTACTGATATCCCTACACATGTGAGAGGGCTAATAAACATGGACAAAAGGAGAGTTCCAAATTTCAGAATTAGGAACAAAAAGCTCAAACATTTAAAGCTCTCTGACATGATATGATATCAAATGCATAAGCTATCATTTGCTTTTTGTGTGCTTAACAGTGATCATGAGAATGGATTCTCATAAACTACTCAAAGCCTTGTGCTTGTAATTTTTGTGAATATACTAAGAATAGGCCTCGGTTAAAGAGAGGTATAGCAAGTAGCAATAATTCAGGTTATAATTGAAACAGGCAAGATCAGAAGAAACTAAAATTCTCAGTAAAATAAACAATGATGGCCCGAAGACCCACATGCCTTGAACCTAAGCATATAATTCTAATAAGCGTGCATGTTAAAAATGAAGTGGAAATTTACCATGAGGTATACTTGTCAACAATTATCCCATTCTCAAGAAAAGTTATTTCCTATTTACTTTTGTCTTCATTGGATGATTAACACAAATTCTTATGGTGATCATGCTTGTCTTGAATCTTGAATTAAAGAGGAATTTGTTAAACTCGACCAATTGCACATTTTTAGTACTTTTAATGATTCTCTCCACTCATAGGCATACTATATTTCTTGGGAAAAGTTGTTTCAAGTGGAAGCTAAAGTATGGTAGTAAGTTTTGCTTAGCCAAGTTATAAGTTGGCATAAACTTAAAAGCAGGCCTGGGGATTGTTTTGAGCAAAAAATATTAGCCACCTAAGTAGGAAATATTAGTATGAAACTTAGGGCAAAAAAATCATCGTCCAATTCTAACAACAAGTAGATTTTCCCACAGGCAATGGTTCAGCATAAACATCTAAGACAGGTATAGTTAAGGACTGATTAAGAAACTGACAGGTAGCAATGTACACAAGGACTTAGAAAGAGTCTCGTGAAGTAAACATGTTCAGACAAATTCTGAGCAAACATCAGCCTCACAAGAAAGATCTCAACATAAAAATCCGGGCAAGGCATAACAATGAACTCGGTACTGGAGAAATAATAGGCAGAAATAACAGGCATGTGCTAAGGTTTGTCTTAAAAGTCTTATACTTAAGAAAATTTGATACTAATGAGCGTGGAATGTAAGAACAACATTTGAACATTGGAATAACAAGTATTCATGCAAAGACAATACAACATTAGAATTCACAAACAATATGGAAACTAAATCATGCTTTTCCATAAAGGTTCAAACAATGTTGGCACACTGAGCATCCATCAATTTGTTGCTCCAATGGTTAAGACACTTCAAGTGAAGTAGTTTAACAACAAAAGAGTACTTCAAGACTTTTTTAGAACCAGGATAAAGTTCTGTCTCAGCATCTTCTAATAATTTGTAGAACTTTGTACATTTGGCTCTTCATTGTCAATAAATTGTTATTATTATCCTTCACGCTCGTATATCCACAAGCATCGTGAATCATTTCAATAATATTATCCTCTTCAATGCTTTTATCTTCCGCTTCATCACTAACTGCAGTATTAGAAGTTTCAACTCTAACTAACACTTCTCCATGCAAGTCCCACACTTTATAAGAATCCTAAAAAACCTTCTTCAATAAATCTCCTCTTACACCAACCCTTAGCTTAAACACGTATTCATAATCCTTTTACAAGGACACCGAATCATAGTGTTCACCATTGGTTGACTGAATGCCCAAGTAAAAAAGTTGTCTACTCCATCTCTATATCTTTGGTCGACTCTATTCCTAATATTCAACCAACCTTTATCTATCATATCTATATTAAAAAAAATTAATTTATTAATTAAAAGGGGAAGGATTATAATAATCAAAATATATATAATAACTAACATATACCATGGCCATTTAGAAAAGTAGTCACAAAAACACATTATTCAAACAAGAAGGAAGTAGTCTATTCCAGAATTACTTATACGAATTGTGTGCAACGAAGAACAAGTTCAAACCAGGGTATGTACCATTCTATGAAACTACAAAAATACATGACCTTAGTAACATGTTGATTAAGTTTCTGCCAGGTAATATGCAAGATTGACAACTTCAACAAACAATATTCAGAAATCATATAACTAAATTTATTTCGCTGGACGAGATCAGAAGATAGTTAAATGGGCAGAGAAATTACGACGAAGAAGTATTTCTAGTGATCTTCTAGTTCTTTTCTCTACAAAGAGGAATATTGCAGAGGAAATATTATGGAATGAAACTATGAAGACAAACTATTCGAAGATTTTAAAACAGGCAAAAGCTATTTGAAGATCAAACTACGAAGACAAGAAAACTCCTGGGATTCTTTAACTGAGTGAATCAATCAATCTAATTGCAAAGAGTGAAACTAATCCCATACCAAGAAGAGACCTGCAAGAACTAAAATTATATTTTCATTGATAATAATCTTGAGCGGCTTAGGAGAACAGAAAACAAATAAAGACCGATCCATTTCATAAAAAACTTGAACCCAACTTAAAACACTTTAATTCGACTACTGAGCCTTCATTTAAATACGAAGAAATAAGCAGAATAATACAACATGCCATGAAATCAGACAAGCTAGATACATAAACTTCATCATTGTCAAGTCTTTAGGGAATTAATAATATTCAGTCAGATTTATACTATTCATTTAAATCTCGAACACGAGAAGGAAGAAGCATGATATGGGGTACAAACTGAACTAGTTTAAAATATGACCCGACTAAATCTTAGCATGGAGTTGCACAGGTCTAAATGCCGAGTCTAAAAGATTAGGGATTTTAACATACCTGAGTTGTTAAAATTTCACTTCTATATTTTCTTGCCCTTTACCGACTTCTGCAGCAGTGTACAAGTTCTTGAATACTTGAAGTTGAAGAAGCTTTGAATCGAAATACCCTAGTGGTCTTCTTCTTCACACATTCGATTCACAAATTCAAACCAAAACTCTCAAACCAGCTTCCAATCTTAAAATTAGCGTCAAAATGAAGTTTCCGGCAAGTATTATAAACACCCAATCAAATTCACATTCTGATTTGAGGGATTTTAATTTGTGTGAGATTTTTGAGGGATTTCAATTTGCGATTTATATTATATGGAAAGATTTCTAGCTATAGAGTACTGATTTTGGGTTTCGGTTTGGGATTTCTAGCTATAGAGGACAGATTTTGGGCGCTTCTCTGTTCTTCACATTGAGTCGATGTGTTCGATTTGAGAGTTTTGCTACTTCTATCTCTGGACCAATTTTAGTGTTTCGTTTATTGATTTTTTTTCTTTTGTAATATTAAAAGGAAATATGAGCGACCCAGTAGCTGATATTCATATTTAGCAGCGACTTCACAAAAGTTGCCATAATAAATATGGAGCCAAAATTTTAATTTTAGCGGGAGTGAAAATTTTAGCCACTTTAGAGGCGATCTATAAATAGTCGCTGCTAAATATATCCAAACTGTGGCGACTTTGAATGTCACGGCTGATAATATAGCAACTTATGGGGCTGCTGCTAAATGTCGCCACTACTTATCCAATTTCTTGTATTAAATCCAGGATATCCCATATTATCCACCTTATCTTTTCAAATTTGGGATTATTTTATTCTATCTCCCATATGGTATAAATTAGTCCTGAGATTATAATCCGGAGATAATAGTTCCGATATAATTTAGTTTGTATACCAAACGACCCCGTAAGGATTAAGCAACACCTTTTCACTACGTTGGGTTCAACAAAAGATATAAAAGGTTGTCACTTGACAAATCTAGGAAATTTACCTCCTATAACAAAGTTTTACACCCCATTTATTATAAATAAAAATCCTTTTAAATTATAATTT
This sequence comes from Nicotiana glauca, assembly GCA_026770625.1. Lineage (NCBI taxonomy): Eukaryota > Viridiplantae > Streptophyta > Magnoliopsida > Solanales > Solanaceae > Nicotiana > Nicotiana glauca. Next base: position 16,231 of record MU789258.1, read on the forward strand.
TCTATAGCTGGCTTTTAGATTTTATAGAAAAATATGTATTTATGGTCTCATCCAAAATCACTGAATTGTATCATATTTCTCTCTCCACGATCTCTCTCTCCTCTCTCCTCTCTCCTCTCTCCTCTCTTCTCTCCCTAGGCGAAATCGAGACCTAGCAGCTTCCATGGTCGTTTTCAATATTTTTTGCTTAAAATTTCTCTCTCCAGCTCTCTCCTTTATCAGTGTCATTGTCTCCCTCAAATTTTAATATTTTTTGCTCCAAAAAGTTGTGGTAAGTGTTAAAGTTTTTGGGTTTTAGGCCAGATAAAGCTTCTTCTTTTTATCTTCAACAATTGTTTTTAAAATATTCGCCATTGTTAGGTTTTCTACAGTATACCCACTAAAACACTCAATTTCGAAGGGCCATCTTTCACTACTATAAAAGCTTTGTTAGGTTTTCTGCAGAATACCCACTAAAGCACTCAATTTCGAAGGGTCATCTTTCAATTTGCAAATCGCTCAAGAGGAACCTATATTTGCAGGTTCATCAGTAACCGTTGAAGTCGAAAGGAGAACAAAAGTACGCAATGACCCTAATTGTAGATGTATTTATATGTATTCGAGTCCGAATACTTTAATTTTTAGTTTGTACAATGATTTTCTCTTCTTGTATTTATATGTATTCGATAAGGCATATACTAATTTTTATTTTGTACAGTGATTTAACTGTTGTATTTAGATGTATTTATATGTATTTGAGTTTATGCAACAACATTTTTAAATACATTGTTAGTTCTATCATTTTGATGTTATTCATCAATTAGTTATGCATTCAATCTAACTATATTCATCTATATTTTAAACCTAATTGTATACATTTGTATTTAAAACAATAATACAGTGAAATACAGTAAAATACACTCAATACAAATAGAAAATCAATGGATACAACCAATGAAATATACTCAATAAAGTAGTAATACCATGTATTAGGAATAAATAAAATATTGTGAATAAAAAAATAATCTTGAATACATTCAACACAATTGTTAGATACAACAGAATATAAGCACTAGGTTTATTATGAAATATGCAGGCAGTAGGTTACTATTTTAGGATGTGACGACCCGACCCGTCGTCTCATGTATCTCCGTCCCGTTTTTCCCGTTTCATGCTTCTACATGTTTCATTATATTTGTTTGGTGAATTTGAAGTAATTCAGATAGAGTTTGGTTGAAAATGAGACAATTAGTCTCTTTAGGGAAAGTTTGATTTGGAATAGTCAATCGGATGTTGACTTGTGATTTAGAGGGCTCGGAATAGATTTCTGATGATTCGGTTAGTTTCGGGGGATGATTTAAGGCCTAGGAGAGCAATCAGAAGTGAATTTGGAGGCTCGGTGTAGAAGTTAGCCTATTTTGGTGAAGTTAGGATTTTGGCGAAATCCTGTTGGTATGCGAGATTTTGATCCGATGGTCGGAATTGAATTCCGAGAGTTGCAGTAGCTTCGCTAGGTGATTTTTGACGTGTGTGCAAAATTTCAGTTGATTCGGAGGTGTTTAGGTCGGGTTTTTGATCGAATGCGAATTTCGGAAGTTTTAGTTTAACTTAGGCTTGAATCCATTGTGATTTGATAATTCTTGTATTGTTGGATATGTTTTTAGGATTGGAACAAGTTTGAATAAGGTTTTAGGACGTGTTGGTGCTTTTGGTTGAGGTCCCGGGGGCCTCGGGGTGATTTCGGGTGGTTAAACGGACCAAATTTGGCCTGAAAAGATAGCATATTTTCAGTTGTTGGTGTTGCAGAGGAATGCTCTTCGCGTTCGCGTGGATGATGCCTTCGCATTCGCATTCGCATTCGTGTTTAATGGCTCGCATTCGCGGAAGGTCGCCTGGCGGTGCTTCGCGTTCGCGTAGGGTTTGGGGCCTGGAGCTTCGCGTTCGCGGTTGTGCAGACGCGTTCGCAAAGAGGAAATTTTGGTCAAGTGGAATTTGGTCATCGCGAACACGAGAGGACCCTGGCGTTCACATAGAAGGAATTACATCTGGACAGAAGGCTTTTTAATGAAATTTCATCCGCGAGCCTATTCATTTTTCCTTCATTTTTGAACACCTTGGGAGCTTTTTGGTAGAGATTGAAGGGGGTTTCAACGGGAATTGATTGGAGGTGAGTCTCGTGACTTAGAAACATCGTTTTATTGAAGAATCAACCTTAAATTCTTGGAAATTTGGGTAAAAATTGGAAGAACTAGGGCTTGGTTTTTGAAATGAAAATTTGGGATTTGATGGTCCATTTGAGCTCCGATTTTGATAAATTTTATATGTATAGACTCGTCGCGAGATGAGGAATATTTTTTTGTAAAACTTTTTTGATTTCAAGAAGTGGTCCCGGGGCTCGATTGGGTTATATTCCCTTAGCCTAGTATAATATATTCGTTGTGGTTTTGGCCAAATTCGACGCGCGAGGAGGTCGATTTGAGAGGAAAGGGTATTGCGGGCTAGTCTTCGGCAGGCTAGAGGTGAGTAATGCTTGTAAATGCTGTGCTGAGGGTTTGAAACCGCGGACTTTTACATCGTAATGCTATATTGAGGTGACACGCACTCCATGACGAGTGCGGGGTCGGTTTCTATTGGGGGATTGTGACTTGGTCCATCCCGTGTGATATTCCTACTAGATTGGTGACTGATACACATCCCTTATTGATATTCATTGGGCTTGTTGCCATGTTTGGGGCCTTGTGCCGACTTGTAAAAATCCTTCGGGGATTGGTATTCCTGTTCATGAATGCATTTGCATATCATTTGGTCTCAGTCCAAAGTTTTTATACTGCTTTGCAAACTCAGCCACATTTCTAAGTTTTGAACACTCAAATGACTTCTTAAATGATATTTCGGGCTGAGGATTACTGTTTCATAATATTTTCTGGACTGAGCATGGATCGGGCTGCGCGCCGCATCAGTGACTTGAAGTAGTGGTAACAATGACACTGTAGGATGTGAGTTGAAACAGTGGTAACAATGGCACTATATGATGTCAATTGGTCAGGTAACATTGGCTGACCGGTCAGGTAACATTGACTGACCAGTATATTGCACTTGGGTTGTAGGAGCCCCTCCGGAGTCTATACACACCCCCAGTGAGCATCATCGACGATAAATTATATGCATGGTTGGCTCGGGCTGCACGCCGCAGCGGGTACTGGATTGTACCGTCATATGCATTGCATTGTATTCATGAATTTGCACTTTTATTTGTTGTTCAGCTGTAAGTTTCACATATTACTGTATTATTGGATTTTTAGCTTACCTTGTGTATTTTCTGTGTTTTCTTTTTTTCGGACTGTATTTATTTGTATTACTCACTGGGTCGAAGTACTCACTTTACTCCCTACACCTTGTGTGCAGATCCAGAGTAGTCACAGGCTGAGTAGATCCAGCAGTTCAGCAGATACAGCTTTCCGGGAGTGTCAAGGTAGCTGCACGGCGTTCGTAGCCATTGACTTTCTCCCTTCCAGCCCTATCTCTTATTTCATTTTTGCACTTTCAGCTTCAACAGACTTTATATTGGTACGACATTATGTATCTAGAGGCTCAGATTCGTGACACCGGGTCCTAGTGGGATTATTTCATGTATTTTGTTATTTTCACACTTTTCAGTAAATTCAGATTCCTATTATATCGTGTTATCGCTTATGAAATCTATCTAAGTTTGTGGGAATTGTAGTAACAAGGTCGGGCTTGCCTAGTAGTGTGTTGGGCGCCATCACGACCGGGTTGGGGTTGTGACAGTTGTATCCGGCAAAAATACACGATGTATTCATATAAAGAAAATCAAATACAAAAACTAGGTTTATTATGAACCTCGAACAATGTCAGGAAAAAAAACTTGAATTGTATCAGAAAATTAGAGGGATCAAAACTCTGAAGAATGCTTTATTTTTTGGTGTTTAGTGTATGATAAATCTTCTTATTAATTAGATTAATAATTTTGTGTGTTAAAATTGATTTATGTGAGTTATATTAAGAGTGTATCTCCTTAAATTAGCAGCTTTTCGTTATTAAACAACTGGAGAGACCTATTATTACGTTGCATTCATGAATACATGGTTTGGATATATGTGAATATAGCGGCTGATAGCTGCACTACCCTATTTTTAGCCAATTTTTGCTATTATATTCATGAATACAGTAGCTCGAATACATCGAATACATTATCATAACAACTGAAAGGTAGTTGCGGAAAGTAATTATATATGTATATGGTAGCTATATGAAGTTAATGGCCACTAAACAATAGTCATTTCTAAAAATTCCTCACAAATCCATCACTAGAGGCCCAAGCTTTAGAGAAAGTCTTGCAGTGGCAACTTGCCATTTCCAATGAACTAGACCAATTAGTGTCTCAAAGTGAATCAAACGTAAAAATAGCACGAGCTAGCCAGTTTTCGGAATGGTCATTCAAAAATAGCCAGCATTTGCAAAGTCATTAAAAAATAGCCACTATTTTGCTACAACACGAAAAATTCCAGCATAATATACTAGAGATCGGTGCACCTATGTATGAACTTCCAGCATATTATGTTGGATTTCCAACATGCGGAAAGTTCCAGGATATTATGCTGGACCAATATATTATACTAAAACTCCAGCATAAGTATACTAGAACTCTAGTATAATACACTGGAGTATTTTTTCCGTATTTTGAACAGTGTTTTCATTCATATTTATCTTTACATGAAAAGTGGCTAAATTTCGATTACTTTTGAAACTGTGGCTATTTTTGAATGACCACTTGTAAATCTGGCTATTTTTAAATTTCTCCTGAATCAAACGGACTGAAGGCCATACTAATCTTATCAAATGTAGGGTTTTGGTATGGTATAACAACATGCCTATATAATTGGCAGAAAATAGTCTTAGTTATAGATATTGGCATCTAATAGTCAATAAATGTATATCACAATAATAATATGTATATCACAATTTTTCTTCTTCTTTGTCTATATCAACATTTATATAAATAATATTATTCTTTGTATATTAATAATATAAAATTATACGTATAGTTATTGTTGCCTTATATTAATGTATATCACAATAAAAAATTAATTTTTGTTGTATACTAAAATATTATTTACTCCCACGATTATATTTATTATTTTTATATTTTATAACTTGCTTAAACATGCTATATCAAAAATTTATTTTCCTTTTTTGATTAATAATTGATAATAATATTACTTGTATATATAACAAAATAAATGTGTGTATAAAAATAATTTATTAAAATTTTATTCTCCTTCTTTGTATAACACATTTTAGATTGAAAACTCAAGTTCAAGACGACTCCACATGTGTATCTCCTATTTTAACCAGTGTATATCTCTTTGTACATTAGTGTATCTCATGTATATTATATGTATCTGTGTATATCCATGAAATTTGTGTTATATATACGATATACAATGTGATATACATGGGTGTCCATAAAAAATGAGTTGTATACACGATATACAAAGACACATACATCCTTAAAAACTTGTGTGTGATATATATTGATGTACACGATATACAACGTGATATACACATGTCGTAGTTGGATTTTTTGGTCTGATGTTGAAACCAGTCTAAATCACTTCGAATCTTGCTTAAATTTTGTATAGTCTCCTTTAGGTATTTTCAATCAATTTCAATCACATCCACTCATTCAATCCAACCAACAAAAAAGGGAAGAGAGAAGAAAATAAAGTTAAAATATATTTTTTCTCTCTTAGTTTTTGCTTTTGATTTTCTTTGATGTGAGATCAACCTTACCTTTTCATCCCACTGGTTTTTTTTGCATAATTTGCAAGACTTTTTGCTAAACTATGAGAGCAAAAGAGAAGAAATTGAAGAATAAATACAAGGATAAAAAGGGGTAAGCCAAAATAAGCGTATAACTTTTTTTTTGAGAAAGAATATAAAAGAGAGTAGTTTTTTTTTTTATGATTGGCATTATATATTTGGCTATATAATGCCAATTATCTGGGGCTATCTTTGCCAAACCTTATATAAGGCTAAAAATTATCAATTTCTGTTATCTGTTGTTATAGGATGCCAATTTAACAATATTAAACTAAAACTAAAATGAGTTTGAACTAGTACACACTGACAAATATAAATAAATCAGTGTATTTTAACTTGAAATAACTTGTTATTTATTATCTTTATTAGTTATGATTTCTTATAATCACCTGTTGTTTTAGATTTTTAATTTAGATAGCGACTTTCAGTGTGAAATGTATTTTTTTGATTTTATCTTAGGCATTCTTGTTGGGCACATGTCCATTTTGTCCAGCCAAAGGCCCAATTGCCTAATCAAATTCTCTTTTTGTTCCCATTCCTATTCGGAATTGGATTCGATTTTTGTTCCTATTTAGAGTTGTTTTGGCTTTAAGGGAAAGTACTATTCATGATCAATAAATTGGACAACTTTAGAGAATCATTCCATGCTTATTGATAAAAGTCTTTGAAAGACTTAAGCACGTAAGAGTGATTTTTGAGAGAGCTTTCATCAAGAGATAAGAGAGAAGAAAGTATTTGTTTTGCTGCAGATTTTTATTCCGACCACCCAACTTCAGATCACGTTTTCCGATTTGTTAACCATTGGATCGGGCTGAAATTTTGACTAAATGTTCGTAACATCTTGATCTTCGATTTGAACAGTGAAGATCGAATTTTAGTGGCTTGTAGTATCTTATTTCGAGCCTCGCATAGCAGCTTCATTTTTGTGAATTCTCCTTTTTCTTCAATTGATTAGTTGTTGCTCTTATTGTTATTGTTGCTCCGTGTCTGACACTTATTGTGTAGCCAATTTGGAAAATTTTTGTAACCCTCTTATTTTTATAGTGGAGCTTTTTGGATCTTTGTGATTCTATGATTTTTACCTTCAAATTGAAGGGTTTTTCACGTTAAAATTTGGTGTTCTTTATCTTCGTTATTTTAGGGTTTGCCTTTTTCTCGATATAACAGTGGTATAAGAGCCTTGGTTATTTATCTAGGAAGTTACGGAATGGAGGCGAATATGAGCAAGGTGGTATGTTTCAGTGGGAGCAATTATAATATTTGGAGAAGCAAGATGAAAGACTTGTCATTCATAAAGAAGATGCATCTACCCATTTTTTCAGCTCATAAACCCAAGAGTGTATCTGATGAAGATTGGGATTTCGAGCACCAACAAGTATGTGGATATATACGCCAATGGGTTGAAGATTATGTTCGCAACCATATTGTGAATGAGACATATGTGATCATTGTGGGAAAATCTAGAGGCTCTTTATGCTTCAAAAATTGGGAATAACAAGTTGTTCCTGCTAAAGTAATTGATGACCTTTAAATACAAGGAAGGTAGCCCTATCCTTGATCACATAAATGATTTTCAGGGCGTCCTTGATCAGCTGTGTGGAATGAGAGTTAATTTTGATGATGAGATACAAGGACTTTGGATTCTTAATACTTTGCCAGACTCTTGGGAAACTCTACGTGTTTCTTTGACAAATTCAGCTCCTGGAGGTAAGGTAACCATGAAATATGCCAAGAGTGGTGTATTGAACAAGGAAATAAGGAGAAAATCTCAGAGTTCGTCCTCACAAGCAGATATCTTGGTTACAAAAGACCGGGGGAGAGATAAAACAAGAGGCTTATGGAATAGAGTTAAAAGTAGAAGTAAGTCAAGGTCTAAATACTATAATATTACATACAACCACTGTGGAAAGAAAGGACACATCAAAAGGTTTTTCCGCAAGTTATTGAAAGACATTAGAGAAGGAAAGAAAGTTGAAAATAACGAGAACAATGCTGCTATTATTGTTTGAGATGACCTTCTTTCTGCTTATGATGAAAACTTCATCTATTTGGTATCCCATTATACGAGCTGGATAGTTGATTCTGGAGCTACCTCACATGTTACACCAAAAAAAGATTTTTTCTCATCTTATAATTATGTTGATTCTGGAGTGTTAAAGATGGGCAATGCCAGCGAAGTTAAGGTGTTTGGTATTGGCACAGTTTGTTTAAAAACTAATAATGGTTCAACATTAGTTCTTCAAGATTTCAAGCATGCTCCCGACTTTCCTTTCAATTTGATCTCCACAAGAAGATTAGACGATGAAGGTTACCATAATGCCCTCTTTAATGACCAATGGAAGCTCACCAATGGCTCGTTAATAGTGGCTCGAGGAGTCAAGTCTGGTCAATTATATGTGACACAGGGCTCTATTATTAAGGAATCCATAAATCTGGTGGAAAGTGATACTTTATCAGAATTGTGGCACCAAAGACTGAGTCATATGAGCGAGAGGGGGATTACATGTTTGCCTAAGACAAGTTTTCTTTCTGGAGTGAAACAAGCAAAGATGAAAAGGTGTATCCGTTGTTTAGCTTGAAAACAGAAAAGGGTTTCCTTTCATAGCCATCCTCCCTCATGAAAACCTGATTTATTGGAGCTAGTACACTCTGATTTGTGTGGTCCTTTTAAAGTAAAGTCAAAAGGTGGTGCACTTTAATTTGTGACCTTCATTGATGATCATTCTCGTAAGCTCTAGGTGTATCCTTTGAAATATAAAGATCAAGCACTTGGTGTGTGTAGGGAATTCAAGCCTTAGCAGAGAGACATACGGGAAAGAAATTAAAGTGTATTCGTACTGACAATGGTGGTGAATATTGTGGTCCCTTTGATAACTATTGCAAGGAACAAGGAATACATCATCAGAAAACCCCACCCAAGATGCCTCAGTTGAATGGTTTGGCAGAGAGGATGAATAAAACTCTAGTTGAAAGAGTTAGATGATTGCTTTCAGAAGCTAAACTTCCAAATACATTTTGGACGGAAGTACTTAATACTGTTGCATATGTTATCAATTTGTCTCCTGCTGTTGCTTTGGATGGTGATGTTTCAGACAGAGTTTAGTTTGCCAAAGATGTTTCTTATGATCACCTGAAAGTTTTTGGGTGTAAAGCTTGTGTGCATGTTCTCGACACCCCCTTTTTCTTAAGAAATTGGGTTTACGACATCTTGGGAGGACAACTCCTTTCCCTTTCGGGGTTTGGATTAGAATTGGAGGTTGAAGAGTCGCCACCTAATGATTAAGTGCATTAGTACACTAAAAGGGGTTCTTTGAGTTGGAAAACTAGAGTTTGGGGTAAGGGATAGAAATTGTCTCAAAGGGAAGGTGTTAGGCACCCTTCAAGACCCACTAGTGTGGTTCCCGGCCATGTTATAATTGTAACTTCAAGTAAAAGTAACAAATAAGCAGATAAAGGCTCAACTATGATGAATTAAAGTTTGCAAGTAAATTAAAGTTTGAAGAAACAGGAACGGCACGAGTTTTGGAGGAAAACAACTTGAATGTTCTGAAACATGCCAAAAATAAAAAAATAAAGGGAAGGGTGTCCTAGGTTTACAATATGGATCACCCCACACAACACCCGGTAACCGTTTATACACGTGGTGTTATCGCGTGGTCATCATATCCATATCTACCATTTCCCACCTACGTTTAGGTATTAAAGCACAGAATAATATCGTTGTTTATTTCATGCTATTACCAGTCACAATCCTATCAGTCCCGGAGGCATTAGGGACTACTAATCCTAAGGGGAGGGAGTTGGGATTTTCGGAGTTTAAAAGGATAAAAATCTAAAGAGACAAACAAAACACATACGCAATTAAGGGAGAACAAGTAACAGTTAAAGGCTCAAACAGGCCTCAGCATTTAAAGGAACAGATTGTTTAGCATGTCTTACAAATACTGGTTAGGTATTTAATTAGACTTAACGTAGGAAGGTGGCTGATTTAACATATATTTTCAGATAAGAAGTCCGAATTAGACCTGCCTGCTGGTTGTAATTATTAAAGACTGGTAAAGTCGATTAATCACCTACAGGTTTGCCTAGATGAGGCCTAGAATTGGTGTCTAATATTTACAGAAAGGCGTGCTAATTTTAAAAGAAGATTATTGATTTAAGAAACAAAATCTATAGATATTAAACGATATTTTTTACTACTGATTTTAGACTTGTAAACGAGTTAGACGATTTAGATTCATTTAGTTATCCCTATAGGCATGCTTTCTAAGCGTGATTGATTTTAAAACATTTGTAAAAGTGGAGGAGTCCTATAAACATGGTATCTAGAGTGTGTTTTGTTATTTTAACCTATAGACTGTTTGCCTAATGTGTGTTTGCACAGAAACCTACAGAATGATTTCAAATGCAAATGATTAACTTATAGGCAGGATTTCTATATGCAACAATGAAGAACTTATAGGCATGATTTCTAATACAAATGATCAACTTATAGGCAGGATTTCTATATGTAACAATGAACAACTTGTAGGCATGATTTCTAATGCAATAATGAGCAACTTATAGGCATGATTTCTAATGAAACAATGATCAACTTATAGGCAGGATTTCTATATGCAGTAATGAACAACTTGTGATTGTAGAAGTAAACCTATGGCTTGATAGCTATATGCAGACGTAAATAAAACTTATAGGCATGATGTCTATATGTGAGCATGAATACAATTTATAGGCATGATTTCTAGTGCAGTAGTGAACAAATTATAATTGCAGAAGTAAACTTAAGATATGATAGCTACCCCACATGCATAATGTAATGACCCGACCGGTCGTTTTGAGCACTAGCGCTCCGTTCAGCAGTCGGAGGCCATGAACAGCTTCATTTCAGGTATTATTACTTGTACACGTGGTCGAAATTAAATTTCAAGAAGTCCAGAGTTGATTAGGGAAGAGAATTCTCATTTCGAAAGCTTAAAGTTGAAAGAATGAGCTAGGATTTGAATTTCAAGTAAACGACCTCGAAATTAGGATCCGAAGGTTCCAGCAGGTTCATATGATGATTTCAGACTTGGGCGTATGCCCGGATTAGGTTTTGGATAACCCGGGAGCATTTTGGCGCCTATTGTGGAAGTTAGCATTTTAGAAGAAATTTCATAAGTTTGGTTTGAAGTGTATATTGGTTTTATCAACGTCCGTTTGGAATTCCGAGATTGTGAATAGCTCCGTATATTGATTCTGGAGTTGGGGGCACGATCGGAAGTGAATTCGAAGGTCCGTAGACCATTTTGAAGCCATTTGGCTAAAGATAGAAAGTTGAAGGTTTTTGGATAGTTTGACCGGGGGGTTCAATTTTTGATATCGAGGTCGGAATCAAATTTTGGAAGTTGGAGTAAGTCCGTAATGTCAAATATGACTTGTGTGCAAAATTTGAAGTCAATCGGACGTGATTTGATTGGTTTCGGCATCGGAAATAGAAGTTGGGAACTTCAAAGTTACTAAAGCTTGAATTGAAGAGTAATTCATGAATTTAGCGTTGTTTGATATGATTTGAAGCCTAGAGCAAGTCCGTAATGTGTTTTGGGACTGGTTGGTATGTATGGTTGGGGTCCCGGGGGCCTCAGGTGGATTCCGGGTGGTTAACGGATCAAAATTTGATTTTTGAAAGAGCTGAGTTGCTGGTGTCTAGGATTTCCGCTTCTGCGGAAATGGGACCGTAGAAGCGGTAAATGGAGCCGCAGAAGCGGATTTGAGAAAAAAATTCGAGGACCATAGATGCAATCAAGGTTCCACAGAAGTGGGACCGCATCTTCGGAAATGGATGTCGCTGAAGCAAAAATGTGGGCGGCCAGGGCTGATCGCGGAAGCGGCCAAAAATCCGTAGAAGCAGAACCGCATGTGCGGTTGGTCGTCCGCAGAAGAGGAAAGTGAGCTGGAGCCCAGAACCGCAGAAGCGGAATTTTGTCCGCAAAAGCTGAAGCACGGAAGCGATTATATTTTCGCAGAAGCGAAAATAGCTGGGGCAGTGATATTGTTTTGAGTCGGATTTTGAGTTCATTTCTCCCATTTTTCATGGCTAGGGGGCAATTTTGGAGAGCTTCAAAGAGGGATTTTCTCCATCAATGTTAAGGTAAGTTATTCCCACCTATTATAAGTTAAATAGATTGATTATGTATGAGATTAAGCATGGAAATTAGTGTAAATATTGGGATTTTGGTTGGAAACCTAGAAATTATAAAACTTGGATTTTAGCCACGATTTTGAGTATGAAATTAGGAGAAAATCATATATATGAATTCCTAAGGTCATGGGTAACTTTTACCTTCGAAAAAATTTGGATTTCGGGCACGTGGGCCCGAGGGCATTTTGGTCATTTCACTAAACGAAGTTGGGAATTCGTACAATATGAATTGTTAACAAGTATTTGAGTGTATCCTCATTAGTTTGTTGTTAATTGGATAGTTTGGGTGCATTGTGCGTTGGTTCAAGCTTTCGAAAAGATGTAGAATGCCGATTACGAGTCTTCGGAGCGAGGTGAGTCTCCTTTCTAATTCTGTGAGGGGGAAATTACCCCATAGGTGAGTTAAAATGATTATGTGCTCCTAGTTGGGGGCTACGTGCGCACGAGGTGACGAGAGTCCGTGCGTAGCTACTATATGCTATTGTCCGGGTAGTTTAGGACCCAAAAACATGATTTATGTGGATTAATTGTGAAATCCTTGATGGCTTAGATTTCTTAAATCACATCAAATTAATCATTGGATTTTCTAAATACTTAAGCTTCGTTTTCTCATATTAATAAAAGAGAATTGACTTCTTCCTGGATATTTGCTCCACGTTGACTTCCTGACTGTTTATCTGTCTGTGTGTGTTTATTTTGGAACGGGCCGAACGCCTCGGTAGATTAATAGATGCATCTATAGGCGCGCCGTCGACCCTCGGCAAGTGCACATTTATTTCTGTTGGATTGGGCCGTCGCCTCTGTATGATTTGTGCATGCCTGTGTTGCTGCCTGAACTTGATTAAGTTATTGTCGCCCTTTTGTGGCTTAAACATATTTGGATTATGTTTTAAAGAGAAATTTGGGAAATTTTCCTATGAAAGAACTA